>JASAOA010001634.1:0-20091 GCA_030849815.1 Vickermania spadyakhi | reverse complement strand
CTGCCCTAGCATTGTCTGACCGGGTCTGGGTGGCGGGCCAGCTGGTTGTGCCGCACCAGCGTGTGGGTAGCCAACAGGTTGAGAAGTTGGAAGGGGTCCCTGAGGGGTGAGGTTCATCTCTGCTCGCTTTACCGACGAGTAGTTAGAAATGTTGTTTGGCTGTAGTCGAGATTGAGAGTGGGACAATGATGTGTCTGCTGCATTGTACGGGGCCGATGCTGTGGTTGGCTGTGTCTGTGGAGGAGTGCTGGAAACCCTGTAATCCGGTTGGGGATATGCATTGCAACGTTGTGGGGAAGTCATTGGCGGTGATGTGAATGAAGCATGGGATTCTAGGAGTTGAGAGCACGATGGGTCCGGTTCATCTGGTAATGCTTCCGCGGGTGGGGGTAACTGCATAGAACCCGGAACGAGTCGGTCAAGGAGTAAAAGTGCATCTTCGCAGCCAATGCAAGAAGCACGGCGAAGAAATTCTGTCGCGACCTGAAGGTGGCCAGCATTCGCCAACTCACATCCACAGTGATACAAGCACTGAGCAAAATGCATGCTTTGAGATTTAGTGTTCGTGACCTCCTCCAAGAGAATACTTTGAGTAACAAGCTCAGCAGCGGGTAGCTGCTCTTGGCGCCACAGTTCGACACAGGCGTCTATGTTATGGCAGAAAGCATAGCAAATCAATGCTGCTTTTTGATCCCCTTGACGATGTAATTTGGTGGCGAGCTGGTTGCACAGAGCCTCAAACGAATCCCTCACGTATCCCGTGAGAACCAGAAGAACTTCTTTCCATGGCGCATCCGAGTCGACAATAGGATGGAAGTTGCCCGTTGAGATGGCGTGCAAGTACTGGAAATACCGACGTTCAGGGTAATTTTGACAAGCGTACTCCAAATGGTTCCGATGGACTTTTTGGAGTAATTCCCCACCATCAAGAGCGGATAAGGCATATGCGTCTTCAAACATGCACGCCTCAAGGCACCGCTTCACCGACTCCTCAATTCTTCGAGAGGCGACACGCTGCGCCAGCTCTTCAAACACATCTTCGGTCCTATCCCATTCCTTTTCGTGACGGCAGAGCTCCAGGAGGTAATTAACGAGAGGTTCTCGGGACGCTCGCGACAGTTCTAAAGCAACGAAGAGTTGATGGCCCTCTTCTTGAAGCCACACCGTTCGATCCTCACTTTGTGGTGGAATACGAAGAAACGTCTCCGGAATGCCTTTTCTTTCTCCTTGAACATGGCTCATATCCTTCTGTGGTAAAGTAGTGCTAATATCCTTGACTTGAATAGGGAGTCCTGCATTTGGATCCAGAAAGGCGATATGTCGTGCCATGTTGACCGAAGTTCTGAAAGGTTGCTTCAAAGAGTTCGATTGAATTGCCGAGAAAAAAGCATCATCTGTAATGGCATCCTCCACAGCCTCGATGCTAAATAAAGGCTCACTGGAGGAGAACGCGAGCAGAAGGGGAAGCGACGGGCACCACTGAGCGTCAATAATATTAAACGAGGATCGTACTTCTCCAACTTTGTGGCCCTCTAAAGTATTCCACAGGAAAACTTCACCGCCGTTGTCGCAGGAGGCAAGCAAAGTCCGCTCGCCAAGCTGGCACCAAGACAATCCAGTGACGCTTTTGACGTGTCCCATGAGCTCGTGCTTGGGAGTAAACTCACTCATATTCCAAATCTGAATGACAGGAGGTCCATTGCTACATCCAATAGCAAGTTGATCTGCGTTTTCGTCATCTGAAGGATTCCATGCCACGCACGTCGCGCGAACAGAACGTGTATCTATCGATTTTACGATTGAGCGGCTTTCAGAGTTCCAGACCATAACTTCATCAGCACTGGCGACGCACAAGACAGGCGAGTAAAATGGATGCCACGACAGATGGGTCACGGAAGACATGCGGTGATCCACTTTGATTCGCACAGGGGCTCTTACCTGCTGCAAGCTCCACAAGCACCATTCCCCTTTGTCATAGCCTGTGGCAAGATAAAGTTGAGAAGTGTTGAAATGGCAACCTTTGACAGCACCGTAGTCGAAGCCAGGTAAAGTGCACAGCAGTGCCTCGTGGTTTCGTTCTTGTAGAAGAAGATCCACATCGTACAAATACACTGCACCGTTGGAGCAGCCAACAGCAACCACTCCTTTCTCGCCATCCAAGGGTGACCAGTCGAGCCTGCAGGCCTGAGAGTGCAGACGTTCCCGACAGCAAACCTCTGCCTCTGAAGCATCCGTATTTAAAATGTCAACACGCCGAATTTCTAAATACGAGTTGCTCGAAAAGTTTTTCCCCACAAATCCAGCATAATTCGCCGTCGCTAGCAAAGGTGTCATATCATCTTTCTTGTTTGGAATCCAAACAAAGGCACAACACCCTTTAAATGATTTTAAAGGCATCGCCGTGTGGTTTATCTCCTAGACACCTGAATAGTCTTCGACCTGCGCCACAAAAAACAAAATTCATTCAGCAGAAAGAGGAAGAATAATATTAATTCTCTGAAAAATATCATACTGCGACCAAAAACGTTAAAAACAGACAAAAAAAAACTTTTTCAGGATTAATTTGTCAGTATTCTTTTTTTTTTTTATGTATAAATAAATAAAATAAAGCATTATGCGTATTACTTAAACACTGGATCGTGACATTTACTTGCGGCTAGGGCGGACGGCCTTGCGCTTGAACTGAATCTTTGCAGATCGAGCCTTGCGGGCGGCGACCACCTTGGATGTGCGGTGGTTGATGATGGCGAGCTTACGGGCGCGGCGAAAGGTGACATCAGCCAGGTCCGGGCGAACGGCGGCGACGGCCTTGCTGACGGCAGAGGCCTTCACACCAGAGGGCATGACAGTCTTCTTAAAGGTTTGCTTGGGCTTGTTGTTCGACTTGCCATCCTTCACAGTCACCGTGATGGCGCCATTCTTCCCAGGCTTCACCACAGCGGCAACATCGTTCAGAAACCCGGACTGGCGCTTCGTCCAGTTGCCGTTGTTGTTGAAAGGGTCACTGCTGAGCCGCACGCCACCACGCTTCTGCAAGAACTTGCTGTTCTGACGAACGAGATTCCACTGGAGATCAACAGAGTGCGTCATCGTAAAATACGCTTTAGGATAAATAAAACATTGAAAGAAAAATATTGTAACATCGTCCAAGAGAGACGGAGAGAGAGAGAAGATAAAGTACTGCAAACGGACCACATTTCACAAATAAAACTAGCAAAAGCACTATATATATATATATATATATATGACATGTAAGAAAGATACAATTGTATGGTAAATCTGTTGAAAGCAGTGTTCCTCCTCTTAATTGACCTCTACAGGGATAGCATAGTTGGAACATCTCAAGAGAACTATCTCCATCTGTTGAATCGTCGGCTCCAACGAGAGTAGCATTGTTGTAGCTGAGTCTTCTTTACCGTCAATGTTCGCCAAAGCTTTAAGCAATTGGGAAAGAGGAAGCTGGTACAACCTGGGGCACCACAACTTGGCACTAAGCCAAATGGCAGTCAAGTACAGCACAGAGAAATAGAATCGCGATTCGGTTGTGAAGTACAGACGCTCTGCCCACTCGGTCTCATTACTTTCGGAGCTTTCTGGCTTTAACAATATTTTCTCTCTCATGCTTACTGAGAACTGAACAATAGCGTCATTCGCAAACAAATCCCTTACTAGCATCCGAGCTGAGGCAAGTCGAACAACCTGAAAGTCGGGACCCACCACGCCAAGTTTTCGAGTAGCGCTTATGAAGTTCCAGAGCAGCAGTACCGCAGAAGCCTCTATCGCCGACCGACGAAACGTGAAGTTCTCTCCACAATTCTCACAGCAGAATGCTACGCTGTCCATCAAAGAGCCACTTGAAGAAACCAAGCAACACATCTCGTTCATTGCAGCTCTAGGGAAATATCAAAACACAGAAGAGCAGAACCGAACTCGAAGGGAAGTGGACTTAACAGCTGTTGATCAATGAGTCCCAGCTTCACCAGTAACCCTAAACCTTTGCACTCTAAAATTCCGAGCTAAATGAAAATATAGCAAAAAAATATTTATTTACTTATTTTCAAGAAACAAAAAAAAGGAAGAAAACTGAATCTTACTCAATTCATAATTATATATATATAAATATAGATTTGTATAGATATATATTTCATTCACTATATAGCCTGCCACTCTCTCTCATTCTTCGCATGTTCGGAAGTAAACTCAATCGATAGGATACGGCACCTGTTCAATGTTTGATTGTTTTTTAACTTTTTTTTTTTTAAAGTCTGTGATTCCTCTATAAACCTAAAAACACAGGAAGAATCAAACGTCTGGAAAACACATATGTATAACGAGTGAAAGAACTAAACAAATAAAAATGAAAAGGACAATACCTGATTAAAGAAACAAAATCATAGTAGGCACAAAAAAAAAATGGGACGGAAGAACTCAAGTAGAGAGAACAAAAGAGATAGATAATAAGAATCTAAAAAGTTCATTACTCGGTTTTTTCTTTTTCCTTCACGATTCATTTATTTTTTGCTTTAGATTTTGAAGGCTTTGAATGGAGTTTCAATCTTTTTCGAAAAGAAATGAAGTTGACAAGGACAGCTCCCGACAAAACACAATAAACATCATTATGACCGCACCTTCAAACACTCACAAACGGTAAATTAAGAAAGATATATATAAAGAAAACAAAGAATATATCAGACTGTGTGCTTCTTCTTGATGTACTTGACACGACACTGAGACTGGGTGGGGCCCACCACCATGGTGTGGTAGTTGGGCTCCGGAAGAGGTCCCAGCAGTTCAAAGTCGTAGTCGCGAAACACGGTGGCCAGAACGGTCTTTACCTGGAGAAGTCCGAACTTCTCCCCAATGCATTTGTGTACTCCACCGCCGAAGCCGCAGAAAGCGCCATCGATAATCTTCATGTTGCGCTCGGGGTCCCACGTGCGAGGGTTGGGGAACGCCTCCTCGTCGTGGTGCGACAAGCAGGGGGATACCGCGATGATGTCGCCTTCGGGCACGGTGTACTTGCCCACCTGCACAGGCTTTAGAACCTTTCGCAGGAGCACCACGAGGGGGGGGTCGCGGCGAATGGACTCACGAGCACAGCTCTCGGCAAACGCCATCTCCTCCATTACGTTATCATAATTTAGCTGAGCGGGGAACTCATCGATCTCCTCATGGAGCTTCTCGAGATACTTCTTGTTCTTTGGGTCCATCAGGTGCAGCATCGACCAGGTGGCAGTGATAGTGGAGGTGTGCTGTCCAGCAAACATGGCCGCCACAATCATACCGCACACTTCGTGCTGGGACATACGGGTACCGTCGCGGTACACGGCACCCAGAAGGCCGGCCAGAAGATCGGAGGTGGAGGTATCTTTCTGAGACTCCTCCTTCTCACGCTGGATGATAATCTCGCTCAGAATACCCTGGAGTTCGGCACGAGCGTCACGGCATTGGTAGGACTGAGGGAGAGGAAGGTTCAGGATCCAGGGAAGAAACACAGCCGCTGGGATTAGGCTGGCTTCCATCTTTCCGAGCAGCTGAGCGAACTGGCGGGCATTGAGGCGCTTGCGCAAATCCTCACCGAAAAGGCACTGGCACGCAGTGTTGATAATCATTGCACTGCAATCATCCAGGATATTAATCTCCCCCTCGTCCTTGTTCCAGTTGGCTTCCATAAACTTACGAGCTTCGTGCTGAATAGCAGGAACGAAGTTCTGAAACTTGGCGATGGTAAGCTCCTCAGCAAGAAAGTTAATTTGTTCGCGCATTCGAGGGTAAGGAGCAGCGTACGCGACTCCCTCACCAAAAACAGGGACCATAAACTTGTATACCTCGCGGGGAGAAAGTATCTCGTTACGAGGAGTGAAGAACTTGCTGTGCTCACGAACGTCACCGACAACCGTAACGCGGTTACCGCAGATATTCATGGTAAAAACTCCACCATACTTCTTCTTGCAGTCGAGCATAAAGATAAGAGGATGTTTGCCAAAGTCAATAAGGTGGCCAACGAAGGGGGTGGTGCACAGCACAGCCGGGGGGTCAGTCTTCCGTGTGGCATTGAAAGAGTGGCAAAAATACCAGCCATAGACACCTATGCAAGTGAGGAGTAGTATCAATATTTCAAGCAGCATAATTGATTATTGAAGGCGGTAGAAAGGCTTTGAAAAGAAAGGAATGAAGGAAAAATCTATCCTTTCATCCATTATTAAACAAAAGGCGTCGGTGTAAAAATAAGAATTGTGGTTGTGAAAAAAAGGATAGATGAGAAGATTTAAAAGGAAAAAAAAAAGGAGAAAAGCAAGGAGAGAGAAAAATTTTTTTAAGATGAATCGTGATTGTTCCACTTAGGGATAATATATATATATATACATATGTTAACGAAGACAGAGACGATAAAAGGAAAAGAAACAATTTTTTTCGTACGTGGGACGATGTAGAGATACACTCAGTGTCTTTTTTTTTTTGGCGTGCACATATTCGTCTTGGAATACACCACGTTCCGATTTCTGGAACTTCTAGCTGATATATTTCATTTGTATCACACTCATTGCAGACGTTCTATCTCTATGATCAACGTGAAAGCCACTGGATCACATAATCAGCGGCAAACGAGGGGGGGGGGGGGGGAAGAAGGAAATATATTCCAATATATATGTTGGAAGTTTTTGTGAAGGCTGAGCAGAAGAGAAGGAGAAACAACAGAGCGGAAGGTCGAGAACTTAAACTTTCCTTAAGTAATTATAACTTATTACTTTTTTTTTGTTGTTCCCTTCTTTCTTTATTCTTGTTTATTATTCCCTGTAAATCCCTTTTCACGTCCTGTAAGAAGCCTGGCGTGCATTTTCACAATGAACAAGAAAAAAAAAGAGGATGGACAGATATGGAGGGAAGATCAACCTAAACTAAAACCAAATATATTTTTTTTAAGTCGAGTTCCTCCTTCATTGCGCCTCCGCTCTGCTTCCCGCTTCCTCTTCTCCAAGATGTACCTATACGTTGTCATGTGTTTCATGTTCAACATAGCATGAAAACCTAGAAGTTGAATAATAGGTGGAAGCCCGATGCACATCAGCACAATAAGGAAAAAGGGTAAAACCTTAAAGTAAACTGAATGAGCCCCTAGTGCTGTCCACCATTGGGTGAGAAACACCACTGCAGAAATCAAAGCTGTGGACATGCTCAGTGTAGCAGAAACCATGTAGCACACGAAGATACGATAGTTCTTCGATCCAATGCACATGTTTAGCCACTTGCAATGGTGATCAAACCCAATGACGCATTTATTACATGCCTTGCAATGCTTAGAATCAACTTGGGTGCGGCACCTACAGTAGACGCACAAGTCCCCACCCGTCGTCCCGTGATCTGTACAGTCAGTAAAGCTAACCAGTACCCAGGCTGCATACAGAAAACACGAAAAAATCATCAAGGCAACGCTAAACACAATCACTTCGATAAGCGCTGCATCATTGTCATCCTTGTACACCAATACTAAACCTGGTACGACGCTGGCCCAGAAGGTGGCATGGCCAACAATCTTTACAATGGCAGCCGAAATTTGATACGAATGCAGAGGAAATTGAAACGCATGACGGCGCGATGCATTCAAGTACCACAATGCCATGCTATCCGAATCGACGCAGCAGGACGCACAGGGCTGATCGGGGAATTCATCTTCAGAGCCGTTGGTTGAATGAGGAACATCATCGAAGTCTTCAAACGCTGAGAATATGCCCGTCTGCGGCGTGTTGGGGACCGAGGCAGAAACGGGCTGGAAAGCGTAGTACTCCTGCGGTGACGCCTGCATGGGGAGCTGGTGGACGATGCCGGAGGGGGACGTGGAGGGAAGCGAGGAAATGGCGGGAGAAGCCGTGGCGGGGGCAGCGATGGGGATGCTGGCCGCAGCCTGCTTGGTGCAGTACGGTTTCATCGTCTCCCTATGCCTGTCTATGGAGTCAGACAGTAGCTGCACTGTTACAGTTGGCGCACGATCACGTTCTTCCGCCGCTGGTGGTGGTACAGGAGGCGGGTCAGGAAGTGCTTGGGCCGGATCCTGATGCTCGCCCGGCGCCGCATAGCGTGGATGGGTTTTCTTTCGCTTCTTCTTTCGCTTGTTTCTGTCCGAGTGGTGATGTCTACCTTCCTTCGGATCAACGCTTTGATCGGCCGGTTGCTGGAGTTCTCCTCCGATTGGTGATATCACTTGAGGAGTAACGGGAGCAACAGCACGATCCACAGGAAGAGCTGCCATCCACAGCGAATCCGCTGGAGCAGCAAGAGGGGGGGGGAGGCTTTTCGATTGCTTTACTAATGATTCATACGTTGCACTAAACTGAGTAAAATGGGTTTCCGACTGTGCACTCATGTCTTTCCTCGTACTCCAGAGATACCCACTTATAATCCACATCGAGTTTTAAAGAGAGAGAAAAACAAAAACAAAAATAGGATGCATTCCATGTTGCAGCACTGGAGACCATGCATCTTCTAAATGAATAACGCTCTTTTTTTTTTTCTTTGGGTTTATCACGATGTTTTTCTTAAATAGGATTTTAAGTTATCCAGCTTTTCTTTAGTATGTCATCATGTCCTTCTTAGGCCTTCACGAGATGAGATTTCATTAGAAGTCTCCACCAGATAAGTTGAAAAACGATTCAGAACACCTGTGTTCAGAGGTCCTCTCCAAGATCGTGTATATATGTATGGACAGTAGGAGCCACTGAGAGTCACTTTTTTTTTTCTTCTTAGCCTATATCCTTCTTGAAGGATTTAACGCATCTGAGGTTTACCGTTACGCATTACGACATTAAGGTACGAAGACTTTGTCCTTCCTGTTGGAGTATCTCGAAGTACTGGTTAATCATTGTCACTGAGAGCAGGATACCAGTACCACTCCCAATGGCCCCCAAAAAGTCTGCGACAACCGTCAGCGCTCCGACGCAGAGACCACCGAAGCTGGCAGCCACAGGAATGTACTTCTCCAGCAGTCGGGCCATGTCATCCTCACTCTCACGTGCCTGAAGCAGCCAGCGGCCCTGAGACGCGAGTTGCTTGGCAACGTCTCGTGGCGCTGTGCGGGAAATAGAGATCCACAGACGGGAAAAGACGGCACAGGAAGTGAGCACAAAGAGAACATAGAACATGGCGTGCACAGGATCGGTAACCATGTCATACAGTGACGCAGGGGCGGTCAGGTAATAGGCGATCCCACCGACCGGATATGCTTGGCCAGGTGTGCCACCATACCCACGCTCCTCCCAGCGACCAAGAAGATTAATCAAGAAGTTACGGTTTCCGAAGCGGCGCGAGAGCATCTGTGAAATAAAGTTCACATTTGATACGACACTAGTTTGTAAAATCACTGGCATATTACTTGTGTAGAACAGCTTTACCATGTAAGGCTGGCGATCCTTACCGTTAAACTTGCTTTTTGTCATTAAAGGCACACGGAAACCCTGGAAGAAAACGACCACAACGAACACCATAACAGTGGCGGCCAAATTCGTAAGGTTAGGCAGCTGGGGGCGGTAGAATGCCTCACGCAGGGCACGAACCTTGTCTCTCCGAGTGACAAGAAGATGAAAGAAGGCAATGATGGCACCTTCGAATTCAGGTCCGCGGCCTGTGGTGATCGTGGATGGTGAGAAACTCTTCCAAATAATGGTTTCACATACGTTTGTCGCGATAAAAAGAGAGGTTCCAGAGCCGATACCCCATCCTTTTTGAAGCAGCTCATCCAAAAGAATACAAATAAGAGTAGCGAAAAGGAGCTGAAGAACAATCACAGCGCACATTGGCATCCCGATAAGAGAGGGCTCACCATACATGCCGGAAGAGACGTAAGCGACCGCCTCGACTACCGTAATAACAAGAGCAATCAGTTTTTGTAGCCCCTCGAACATGGCCCGTTCCTCACGGTTGTTAGAATCGTAATGAATTGATCGTATACCAACTAGAAATTCCGTAATCAAAGAAGCAGTGACAATAGGAGAAATGCCAAGTTCCATCAGTGTTCCCTTATTGCTTGCCAGCACAACACGCATCCAATAGAATGGGTCGGAGGAGTTGCCAGGACGTGAACCGTACACCGGCACCTGGCAGCACAATAAGAAAATGAAAAGCGCTACGGCCGTCCACATAACCCTCTCCTTGATCGGAGGAACGCGGCGTGGATTCGCCACTTCAGGAATGAGAGCAAAAAGAGGCTTCAAGCTCATCATCCAGTTGGAAGCGGTTGGAGCCATCGAACAGGAGAAAAAAAGTAGGGCTAACGATTTTTTATCAAACAAGAAAAATACAAAGGGGATTTTCAAAGAGCCAGCGCAAGTACTCCCTTCTCAAATTTTCATCGTCATGAGATTAAAGAGACATTACAACCGAAGAGCAGATATTCGATTGGTCATTTGTATTCCTCATTTGTACTTGTTCTTCCATGAAGTAAAGAGGAACTAATAGTTTAATATTCTCCCGCACGCAAATTTCGGAAGTGCACTTTCGTGTAGCACGGGATTCCTCATTATTATCTATAGGATCCAGCTATTGAACGTGACGTTTTACTCTTTATTACGTTTTTTTTCTTCTTTTTCTTCACAAACGAAAAACTCCCAGCAGAACAGTATCTAGAAAAAACTCTAGATTAGCTAGTTCAACTAACTAGTTCAACAAAAAGAATGTCTATTAATTTAAAATGTTTTAAATAATCATTGAGTGGTCTTCGTTTTCGCTTCATTGACTGGAAACGCTGGAATGGCGCTGAAAGTACAAGAATAGTGGCGAATGCTAGAGAAGTATTAAAAGTAAGAGCCAATAGGTAAGAGCCAATAAACAAATAATATCTTTATAAAATACACCCTAGTACGTCGTTGTCGGTCGTACAGTTAGTTATACAGGATCCAGTCAGAAAGAAACAAAGAGAGAAAAAAACACGAGTTTAGCATCAGAATAGTTAATTTTAAAAAAACTTTAGCACAATAATAAATGTAAATGCCGCTATACAAACAGGAATAATCAGTTTAACAACAGGAAAAGTTTGACAGAGAAGAATAAAAATAAGTTCGCTGGAACGCAATGGCGAGCACACAAGAAAAATATTATTAAACAGGAATGCAAAAAAAACATTTTTTCTCAACTGTTAGTTGAACCTATTCATATCTTTCTTATTAGTTTTTTTTTTCCATTTCTTTTTTATTCACTCACTCCTCTGTTGTCCTCGTTTTTAGTGGTGTCCTTCGAGTTTTTGTTGGCAAAGCTCACCGTCATACAGCTTCTCAATTCATCGCTGGAAAGAAGATCCAGAAGACAATCTTCCGCATGTTGTCGATTCACAAAACGCACAAAACAAGACCTATTGTAGTGAGTGAACTGCTGAAAGCCACGGAACTGTGAGAAATACGATTCGTTAGCAACGTGATCGTAACACTCTTGTCCCTTTTCTAAATCCCGAAGAGGTCTCACAAATAAGGTTCTTATTTCTTCATCTCGTAGAAATGGTCGCCAAGCTGAAGACGTGATCGAGCTGTGATCAACAAGCGGAGCCCCTCCACCGAGAGCCTCCACGACTACCCCTTGTTGAAACTGATCACACAGCCGCAACACTTTGCTATAATGCAGAAGCCGTGACGGTGGAAAATGCTCCAGATGGTTTGGCTTGCTGAGCCAGTTTGACGACTCCCCCTCACCGACTAAAGTCGCCTCTATCGGCATGCGCAGCAGTGCCAACGAGGTTTCTTGAATCAAATGACATAACTCAAAATACCGCACGGCGAATTCAGCGTCGTTTCGGTTCTGATACTGTACAAGGGCCTCGCCTCGTGCAGTCATGGTGATAGCCCGTAGCCCTACTGGGGGTATACAGTGTGTGAGTTCCGCCACCTCGACACCTTCCGGTATTTGTGACAGCGTTACACAGTAGGGTGAAAGCTCGTGCCCTGGAGAGCTGTTGGGTTGTGATTCAGTTGGATGCGGCCACAAAGGAAGACGTTCTGAATACTCAGACCTTGCCTTTGGTGCTACCTCCTTTTTAGGATACATTTTCTGTTTGTTTCTTTTCCTATTTTACCAAACAGCTAACAACAACAAGAGAGCTGCCGAAACAAAAAGAAAAAATAGAGGCCCGAAGTACGGAGAACCGACCCACTTACTTACTAAAAAGTGCCTGTAGAAGTGAAAGTGCCAAAGAAATAAAAGAAAAATCGTTCGATTTATTGATATTTTTGCAAAAATAAATAATAATAAATAGTACTATTACTTCTATTTAGACTTACAACACTAACTCACTAAAGGGTTAATACGATCAGTGCAGAAAAAAAAAATGGGGATTATGTATTGTATCCAACGTTTGTAACTATCCTTAACGATGTTGCAAAAAAAAAAAAATCTAAGCTTGAGAGTTACGGGCTATAAAATATCCTTGCCGTTGGGACAAGCCAGGATGAACAAAACGTTTTAAAATGCGTATATAAAATATAATGTATATTTATCACTACAGACACAAAAAGAAAATATACAACTAGTTGATTTTTTCTCTTCTTTTTTTTCTTTCTTTGACTTGTTAAGTGTGGTGATTGATTAAGTACTAAGAAAACTAAGTGGTGAAGTGGAAATGAGGCTACGGCCTGTGGCGTTGGGGGGGGGGGGGGAGGGGGGGCGGGAGGTTGAATAGGTTAGCTATCTCTGTTTACTTTACCTCTTCTGTTAGAGAAATATTTTGTAAAGGGGTTCCACAGGAACCACACGCTATGTGTTCCTCTCGGTGTGTGGACCGAATACGTATAAAAATAGCAATAATTGACCGTGTAATTACTAAAGGTTGAGAGAAAGGACTAAAAGCTTATGGCGCTACTGTGTCCATTCACTAAGATAATGTAGTGTCATTATGAGGGAAAGTTTAGAGGTAAATCATAATTATAATTAAAAAAAGGTGTAGGGGAAGCAAGAGGAGAAAAAGTTTAAAGCAACAGAAATTGTCCGTCAGCAACGGAGCTGGAAATGTAGAGCTTCACACAAAAATAAATCCTCGGCGACGTTTACTTTTGTTTTTTTTTTCTGTGCTATTTTGTATTCCTATTACTACAATCACGAGAACTTTCGTGCAAATCACTTCTCTTTATCTCCTTCACCCTACAGACCAGACTGTACCGTCTCTTGAATTCTTTCGGACTCTTCAGTGAATCCAAGAGCCTTCAGTTCAATCGCAGCTCCAAGTGCCACCGCCTTGAGGCTATGTCCCCCACTGAGCTTGCCGCCGTCGACCATGTGGTATACAGCCGGGCTGCCCCCTACCGCTCCTGCAAAAGCGAGTTGCACATTCTGGCAAGCAGGATCATCATTCGTCAGCACCACTTGAAACTTTTCAGTAAACAGTAACAGCTCGTTGGCGGCCCGGGCGGTGTTCATCACATCGCTGGTAAGTCCAGCCTCGGCAATCGCTGCGGAAACCGTTTTGAGAAACAACTCATTAAAAAGCTCAAATTTGGTCACAGGCTTTATCACTACGGTGATATGTGTTGCCTGAAGCTCCTTCGCTCGTTGAATGGCGACATGGGCAGACTTTCGAAAGGCATCGATTGCTACTCCCCTCTCAAGTGCGGTGTCCACTCCAGCGTTAGGGTAGACATCGAGAGCGTCCCTCAGCTGCATGGTGCCGGGTGGTCTGCGAGGAAGAATTGAGCGAACTATGGTCGTCTGGAGGCCACTGTACGCGGGGTGTGCCACGGAGGGCATCACGACCGCCGCAAGCACGTCTTCAGGTACGGCGCTGCCAACAACCACAGCATTGGCAGCCACCTTTTGAATAGGAGTGCAAGCAATGGAAAGTCGGGAAAACAACTGATCCACGGACTGGAGGAGTGCCTTAGATGCACCACAAGGGAGTAGTCGAATCGAGCTACTGGTCATCGTTCTAATCTTGTGAGTAAAGATAAAACCGTGTACTGTTGTCCTAAGCACTCATACAATATGATGGAGAACAACCCGTCATCCGTTAGTATATATATAGATAAAAATGCACGTAAGAAAAAAAGAAATAAAAGAGAATGATGGTAAAGAAAATCACAAAAATACGAGTATGTATCTCGAAGATAAAGGAATTGATCACAGAAAAGCCGTTTTAATTGAAAATGGAAAAGAGGTAGTGCGAGCGGTTTATTATGTGGGGTAGAAGAGATAAAATTTACACATGGAAAAAATAAATTTGAGAAGTACTGGTCGTTTCAATGAGAACTTCAATGAGAAGAAATTTGTGGATTAAACAAGCTCGGTAAGACTACTATAGTGGATAGCAATAAACGATGCGAGGAGAAGGAAGAAAAGAAAAAACAAATAATTGAAAGTTTTAAAGGGAGGGAAAAGAGGGAAACGGGGAGAGGAAGGGAAAAAAAAAAAAAGGAAAAGGGTGAAAAAAGGGGGAAAACATTTACACGTGGATGCCTTTTGATCTACATTACAAAATAATGAACGAAATCAAAAAGCTGTATTAGTATTATTAACCATTAACATAATATTATTCTCATCTCGCAATCGCCATTGTTTTCAATAAAAGAAAAGGGGGGGAACGTGATGTACCAACGGTTCTAAGCAAACCCCGAAATAAAAATAAAAACAGAAGTAAAACGTTAAAGAAAGATCGGGATGATGAATGCTTCGCTGTTTATTGAATGAAAACTTAACAACAGTTCTCTTGAAGCTTTTCGACGTGAGAGAAACGAGCTTGCGAACATCATGAGATATCACCATTCTGATTTCATCACCTGTTCATGCTCAATCTTTTAAAAACACCGTTACATCCCACAATTCCATTATCACCTTCACGTTTGGTGCATAAATCAACCAGCTCAACTGCACTGGTACCTCGTGTTGTAAGAGCTCAATAAACTTAATGCACTCATGTGCACTGTCGTCGTGATCATATTGTCGTCTATCCATGCTCTCGTCGAAAAAGGCAGATAGTACTTCTACAGATAACATTTCCGTGCATTCTGACCTTTTCTGCTGGTCCATCTTACGCAGCGGTGTATCAACTTCCAGCATGAGGTCACTATCCGGATAAGCTTTCCTCCATACCTGATTGATCACCGATAAGTGGTCCAAAGTTTTTCTTACAACAGCATCTGAGCTGTTCCGTTTAGGGGTAAACAAGAAACTATGACGTAATTGGGCTTCACCATCGGAGTACTTCATCCCGTTCGTCTCCCACAGCTCGAAAGCCTTGTAATCCATACCCCAGGATATCAAGTCATAACCATTCATCTCACCACCTACAGCAGCTATCAAATCATTGTGAACGTCAACATGCTGGAGCGGGAAAAAGATCATATGATTGCCCATGAGTGCGAAAGCTATTTCCTGCTGAATATCTCGAAACTCCTTTGACTCACTTTCATTATTCCACTTCTCCCCAGTAACAGGCGAGAATACCGTAAGCTTTAAGCGTTGAGGGTCGAGCACGACTCCTTCCGTATTCCATCGCCACAGCAGCTCGTAATACGTGGAACGACTCAGTTGACTATGGTTTTGTGGATAATGCTGAGGAATGTCAAGGAGTTTCATTCTAATGCCGCTGAAAGCAGCAAACTCAGTCAGTAACACCTTCAGTCGCGCAATGTCCTTAGGGTGTCCAGAAATGACAAAGGATCGATAACTAAAAATCATTGTCGGCTCCAGCAACGCAGCAGGAGGGCTGTACGAACCACGTAAGACGGACCCCCTATTCAGCTTTTTCAACAATAAGCCAATGGTAAAAACAGATATGCCAACTATAAACACAGCAAAAGGTTGTGTGCCCTCCATGGCATACGTGGTCCGTAAGTTCGTCCGGTGAGCCATACCCACATCAAAAGCAGCCACATACATTTCTGCAGTAGCTCTCGGTAAATCTTCCTTTTCTTCTGCCATGGAGACCGCTAGTCCAGCAAAAACTCCTTTACCAAGGGCGATGATACCGCCTTTGGCACGGATTGTCGCTACCATGTTGTTATAGAGAAGCGGTCCTTTTTTAACTCGCTCATCGGGACACTCAGCCTTCGCAAAGAATTGGCACACTAAAAAAAGAACTTCCATTGGCCACGCATTTCCAGGATCACTAAAAAATGCAGATGATATCCCGGAGCCTAAGTGACTACTAAGATACCGGAAGGCAGATAAAATTTCGGCGGAGCTGCTTCTACATGAGTGCTTGATCATGTAGAGCTCTAACTCCTTTTCCACATCCAGAAGAAATCCGGTAATGAAAGCAGGGTAGCGCCTAAAAAGTGCGTCGAAGTCGGAAGAGAGGCTTTCATGTTCTAACCTACAAAAAAGTGGAAACAGGCCGCGCCGACAGCTGTTCTTCTCCCTCTGTATTAGCTCTTCCGCTTTCACCGTTGTCTCTGTTTTTACCTGTTGTGGTTCCATTTCTATTTCCTGCTGAATATCTGTAACCCGCTCACCAACACTAACTGCTGAATTACCCTCCCTAGAGGCTTCAGAAGATCGAAGCTGCTCATCATAACTGCTGGACATCTCCCTTTCTTCATCGCCTACAGCATTTTCGCCGGTCGTCCCGTCTTTGGCACGGTCCATGTAGTTTACGCTAAAAAAGAGAAACAAAAATAAATTTTAAACGAAAATTATTGGTATTTAATGTTTGTGGTGAGATTCAAAGAATTTTATGTCGTGAATAAAGTAATTTAATTTAAGAAATTCCTTTCCTTGGCCTTAGCAATCCTCACTATTATGTGGATGGAGGATAAAAAAATTTCCAGATCACGTGAAATTCTTCTAAACGGAAATAAGGCTAAATTACAGAAGGACGGAATAGATCTAATAATTGAGATAATACATCTATTAAAGAAATACGTTGAATAAGATTGTATCTAAAAAAACAATCTTGAATATAATAAACAATTTGATCTTGTACTTGTGTGAGAGCTATGAGTACTAATTGGCAAAAAAAAAAAATGGAATTAATAGTCAGTAGTAATAATTCCAGAAAATAAATAATGAAATTCACACTGCAGCACACTACAAATTACACTAAATTGGTGGTGCATAGTTGTATAGTTGTCAGAAGTGCTGCAACTAAGGAATGCTCTGCTACTGTGAAGTCTACATTTCGCTCTTTAGCGGAGTAGAAACTCAAGTGAAGCTCATTCTCACAGAAAAAGTAATCTTTTGCTTAAAATACAGTTCTTCTTCATTATATGCAAATGAAATGAATCACACTAGAACCCTAAATAAACACCATGGTGATCTGTGTGGGGAACAGAAAGACTGTTGTACAAAGGCAATTTTTGATGAGAATGATCTTTCCCCAGAATAGGTCGAGATATCAACTTCAGTGCAGCTGGATTCAAAAAGACGCGATCGCACCACGCGGGAAGTCGAGAGTGCGCATAATCTTTCATGCTGATGTAATAATCCTTTTTCAGAGGTTCACTCAATGCGATGACCTTGAAGGTTGGTGGGAAAGTGACAGGCAGCTCTGCTAATTGCACTTTGCACTCCATTTCTGCCGCTTCCATAAGCAGTTTCGGTTCTAAATCGAACCGAGTATGAATGTCTTTTACTCTGTTCTGATTGAGAAAGAGATCCCAAAAACTTTGGGGGCCCATCAAGGATTTTGGATTGGGTACAACGTCCATGTCGTATTCCTCCTTGACGTACTCAATGAGCGATTTCCCATCCAAACGAGTGTTGAAATCTCCGAAAATAAAAAGTGGGTCACTTTGCTTTACTACGCCGTTGCATTCTTTCATCAACTCCACAAACGCTTCATGTCGAAGCCCAAAATACTTGCTGGGTGTCTGGTCTACAGCCTCTGTGTTCAGATCATCGTGATAGAGATGGCAGTTACAGAAAGAAACGCACATACTTCCTACACGAATGCTGGTGAGAAGATATCCTTTGCGAGAGTTACGAGCGCGCTGAAAGCGGCCGCTATGAAATAATTTGGAAACGGAACCGCCATAAGTTCTGGGATCATCTTGAAGGGCAACATACGTTTTGTGAGGAACAGAGAGCATGCTCGTTATCGAATAGAGCCTTTTGGACACAAAAATAATTGTTCCGAGAGCCGTGAATCGCTTTGGTTCCACATCATCCATAAGTAGTCCACTGTTCCATCCCGCTTCTGGAAGCAGTTGTCTAGAGAGAAGTTCATCCAAGACGCGATTCACTGCCAAGTTGCGCCACTTACCCCCAATTTCTTGAAAATGAATCACGACGACGTCCACTACACACGGCGAGGAGCCCGTATCCACCTCCTTCTTAGTAATGCCAGAGGACGAAAATGTTCCAACGGTTGTCTCTGACTTCTGGAGAAACAATTGACGACTAAGAAATAATATCCACTGTCTTAGATCTGCTACCATTGCCTTCAGCGCATCCTGCGTCGCTTCCGACAGCTCTGAGGCGTCTGGTGGAGACCCCTCTGAAATCTCACCCTTCTCTATCCGTACTGCCTTCGATCTGCGAGAGCAATCCGTACCTTTTACAGTCGCTTCCACACTGCCTATATTCTGCGTCACTAAGAGAAACGAAGGCTGCAACGACAATTTTTTTCTCCGCATTTCTGCCAAAGCAATTCAAAATCAGTCCCACTGATAATATGCCTATCAAAAAAAAAGTTATCTAGTCTTGTACGCCCTCGAAACTCACTAAAAATATTTAATGGCCCCCAAGGAAACACCTGGAAAAAAAAAAGCAAAAAAGACATTTTAAAAAAACAACGTTATGAACCTGCAAAAGCACCACAGCTCCACTAGCACGAAACAAAAAAAGGAAAATAAACACCTCTTCATTCATCATTCCGCAGAGGCTCAAACAGAAAAAATAATATTAAAAACCAACGTAATCTTCATTTCATCAAGTTATCGCTTTAAAAAAACAAAAAAGAATAGAATTGTTATAAAAATTTAAAAAAGAGAACACTATCCATGCAAAGCTTTCGATGGAAATGTTTCTCCGTAAAAGGTTTTATGCAGGGAACTAAAGGTCCTGCTCAAAGATCGTGCTTGAATTTGTGTCTCTGCGTGCCTCGTCATGGACACTCCGCCACAGCGCTCTCTAGTGTCTATCAGCAGGTGAAAGAATAGTTGAAATGTAAAGCGCACAATGAAATATATATCTATATATTGTGCGGCATTGCGTTCCATCTTTATATTAAGCTTCGATAAAGAGATAACAAGTAGGTGTATATATCTTAGCGATAAGATTCACCACTTCGTGTCAAATTATTTGTTACTTTATTTTTCCGGTACTACACTCACCCCTTTCTTAAATAAATAATAAGTCACGTGTGTGAACAGAAAGAAAAAAAAAAAGGAAATCGAGTGAAGAAAAGCCCCTCATCAACCTTCCCATTTTACAGCTTAGACTTACCAGCCAGAGCCTTGTTGCGTTCCTCGCGGGCCAGCTTCTCGTTCACAGCAGCGTGAGCGGCGGCAACAATCGCCACGGGGACGCGGAACGGAGAGCAAGAGACGTAGTTAAGGCCAGAGTTGTGGCAGAACTGAATGGTCTTGGGGTCGCCGCCGTGCTCACCGCAGATACCCATCTTCAGCATGGGCTTTACACTGCGGCCCTTCTTGATGGCGAGTTGAACCAGCTGGCCCACACCTTCCTGGTCGAGGGACTGGAAGGGGTCGCGGTCGTATATGCCCTTCTCGCCGTAGAGGCGCAGGAACTGGCCAGCATCATCACGAGAGAAGCCACAGCCCATTTGGGTCAGGTCATTGGTACCGAAGGAAAAGAAGTCTGCCTCTTCAGCGATCTCGTCAGCCGTGAGCGCCGCTCGTGGAACCTCAATCATGGTTCCAACAAGGTAATGCACGCGTTTGCCACCAGCCGCCAGCACAGTCTCGGCGGTCTTCACCGCCTGTTCCTTGGAGAACATCAGCTCCTCCTTCTTGCCAACCAGGGGGATCATGATCTCAGGGGTCACGGTCTTACCACCCTTGGACACCTCGAGAGCGGCCTCCATAATGGCACGGACCTGCATGTTGTAAATCTCAGGATAGGTGATACCGAGACGGCAGCCACGGAGACCAAGCATGGGGTTCATCTCGTGCAGAGCCTTGACACGGTTCTTGACCTTCTCCACCGGCACACCAAGCTTCTGAG
>JASAOA010001633.1:0-28292 GCA_030849815.1 Vickermania spadyakhi | reverse complement strand
CTTAACTCTCTTGATGTCATGAGAATCATGTGGATGGTGTGCGTGTGTGTTGGTGCTAGGCGGGAGGCGAGATAGAGTGGTCGGCGACGATGTCATAAACGAAGGTAAATACCGAAGCTGGAGAATCTGGTGGCGGTATCGCACAGAGGGGTCTGCGGGATGCTACCTGTGATGCCGTCGGAGGGGGGCATCCACTCCAACTGGTGCGTTGTTGCGGTGGCTCTGGGGCTAAGCGCATTCGACCGGAGTCTCCTAAGGCTCCTCAGTGAGGCTTTGAAGGACTTCTTTTCGAGTGCTTTCCGCACGTTTCGACCGGAATCGCACCGGGGCCAGCGCTCTCACACCCAGTGGTCCCACACCTCTGGTATGCCGTCCGCCACCTCCACTCGTGAGACCGCCGCGCAGCTCCTCGACGACAGGAAACGGTTCGAGCCCTCAGCCCTCAGCCCTCCGCACCAGGACCGCCGCCGAACCGCAACACGTTGGCGGAGTCCATCGGGTCTGACGGGGCTTCGGATGCTTCAACTCAGTGGGCCTCACGCTGAGATCTGCTATGGAGAGCGGGAGGCAAGAGGGTGACGTCCGGGGGCTCCAGTGGACCTTGGAGGGTTCGCATCCCGATCTCCCTTCGAACGTTTCATCTCGTCTCTGACTTTTGTCAGAATAAAAGACACGTATCGCTGGAAGCAATGGAAGCTACTCTTCTTTAAACAGCGGAGTAACTGCAAGGGAGCAGCGTGGAAAACCAGTTCGGAGACGTTATGGGGGTGGGTCTTTGCCTATTCTAGAACGTACTGAGGAGTGGCAAAGAAACACAACAGACAAGAAAGGGGAAAAGAAATAAGGAGTAAAAAAGCATCCTTTCACTCAAACGAACTTCTCTACTTCCCCTTGTTATGGAACGCAACATTCATTCGCGACTTATTTTAGTGCTTTTCTACTACGGAACAGTGACGGAGCACATCCACCACCGCACTGTCTATGGAGCGAGAGAAATATAATTGTAAGTTAGAACGCTACATTATACTGTCCTCCTAGTATTCACCCAGCATCCATTCATATTAGCATTAATGTTTGCATTGTTTACTACATAAATAAATATCTATCTCCTAAGTACCAAATGGTTTCTACGATCTCCTCGCAAACCTCTCGAAGTTCGTCAACTTATAAACTAATTCTTTTGTGTCCTCTAAATAAAGTATATATTAAACCTATCTCACACGATACGCTAAACATCCTCAGCACAGGAGAGTTACAATTATCAAAGTCACGGCTGATATCGTACTAACGCAATTTCATCGCTGTGCTTTCTTCATCGAACCATCAATACATTCGAAACACATCACTCACGCATCCCACACCTCAATAGGTTATACAGAGCGGTACTTCATAGCATGAGGTGTCTGTACTGGCAAAGCTCTAATTCATCAAGCCGAAACTGAATAAACAAGTGAAACTTTAAAAGTACATATTCTACGTTACGCTTCGGTTGTTTCAAAGTCACCTTCTTTTCCATTTCCTTCCGTCTCACCAACTCTCATCGATCCCCGTCCTCAGGTCGAACCGCTCCCGTAAACCATTCGGTACTCTGTCCCAGTCCGAGCGTTTAACACTAGTACAAATTTGTATCTTGCCACGGTATTCAGTAAAGTACGGGACGGGAGGATCTTGTCTCAGGTACAACACCTCCACCCACGTAGAGAGGACACCGTAAAGTGCTGCGTAATTAATGGCGTCATATCCTTTCCTCATATTCTGCCAGTCCACCCTATCCTCCGGATGCGAGCCAAGGCGCTGTACCACCATTTGCAGCAGGCGGGAGACGGCGGTGAAAGACTTTTTGGACGCACCAGAATAGGGCTGGCTTATGAAGTGAAGAGGGGTCCAACCATAATGGTCCGTCAACGTGAAGTCAATAGGGAGTGGGGAGGTCAGCAACACCTCTACTATATCTGCGCGGTTGTGCACAAGAACCACAGAGAGGAGTGGCGTAGTACTAGCATACACCATCACATTCGCCCCCTTCGCCACGGCGTCACGTATGGCGGGGAGCCGAGCACTCACTGCACTGGCGTCACGGATATATTCTGGAGAGCAGAGCTCCTTCAACGCAGTGGTCGCGGATTCCCGTTGCTGCTCTGGTGTGGCAAAGGCTCGCTGATCCTCCGCACTCAGCTGGGCCCAGTCCGCAGCCCACACTGGCACCCTGAGGGCGATGCCGCCGTACGGCTCATCCGCGTAGTAGTTGATGTGCCTCACGTGGGGCCAGAACACCGACAGCCGCCCGCTCGCTGCGGCAGCGCTCACGAAGTCCAGCCCTCCCATCGTCTCGCGCTGCGACAGGTCGAACTCCGTCCGCATGAGTGGGTCCACCGCTCGGGCCACCATCGCCTGCAGCATTCGCGTCGCCGCACCCACCTCCACACGCTTGTCGCACAAAACGTGCAGCGGCGTGCACCCCGCACCGTCCACAGCCGTCAGGTACACCGGCGTCGGGTGCGCCATCACCGCCTCCACACCCCCCACACACCCGCGCCACACCAGCGTGTGCAGGACCGGGCAACCCACCCGCTCCGGCGAGCCCTCCGACAGCGACGGGCACGGGTGCCGGCACACCTCCGCGCCGCACTCCAGCTTCGCCTTCAGCTCCGCCAGCTCCTCCGCAGACAGGTCGCTGCCACCCGAGGAAGCGACGCGCCACGCAAGATCCTCCGTCGCATGGCGGCTGTCGCACAGCGCACCCAGCTGCTCCTTCATCTCCTCATTCTGCTCTCGAAGGATGTTCAACTTCGCCTTAACGTCTTTCAGCTCCGTCTTCAGCTCTGTGATCTGATGCTGTGCAGGATTAGCCTGAGTACTCATGTGATGTTGCATGGCAGTGGCCTGAGTACTCATCTGTGTCTTCATATCAACCATCTCATTACTTTGCCTCGTCAATTGATTCTTCACTTCCTGCATTTCGGCTTGCATCTGCCGTAACACCTGAAGGACTTCCTGGCTCATGTTGCAGTGAGCGATACGTGGCAACAGCTGGTGGCAATACCTAGAAAGTAAACTAGAGATGTATGTAGGTGGTACGTGTAACGAGTGTCACTAGAGTCACGGTGTGGAATCTAGCAAAAGAGAGTGAAAACACAAAGAAAGAGGAGATCCAAACAGAGGAAGTGTCATCGCACAGCAGGTAAGGGAGAGAGCGCTGCTCCTTCTCCCCACATCACCAAACAGCGTTGCCGCACCGAAAACATTTCCTTCTCATCACCATTACTTCTCCTCTGCGGTGTTCTTCTCATACAGTCTCAAACCAGCAAGGAAAAAAAAAACTCTACAGCTCTTCCGTTATCGCTTCTTCAGCTATACTCGTATCAATTTAGAAAAATTAATTTCTAACACATTTCATCCGTCTAAACGAGTGAGCTAAAGTGATAATAATAAAAAAAGGACGCAGAGGAATTGAACCGCAAGCAAGAAAACGCGAAGGGGCAGTACTCAAACGAGGAATGCAGCGGGATCCGACAGAGCGACGGCAGTGGTGTTATGGGTGGCGGGCAAGCAATACCTGAGCACCCACCTTACGGGAAATCAAACAAGTAATATGAACAAGGGTGAGAATTGTTGACGTGATGAGCAAGCAATACCTGAACCCTTTTTGTGAGGCCAGGTGACGGAAAGTAAAGTAAAGCGATCGGTTAATGAGTGCAACTTTCAACTGGATTCTGTTCAATAATAAAGGCAATATGAATAATCTACAACAGTACCAGTTGTCGCGTGTGCGATTCCTCTTTTCGTGTCGTTTCAGTAGTGCGTCGCCTGACCGTTTCGTCCAACCGGAGCATCACGAAATGCTACTCATCCATCTCCGCTCATCACACACCGCCGCCTCACGCTTCTCTCACCACGGTGAGTTCGTGGTCGTGCTGCTGCTGTCCAATGGATCGGAGGAGGAAGAGGCGCACGCGTCGGCAACAATCGCTGCAGCGATCCATTTCCAGACGAAGTCATACGGCCAGGGCGGCATCTGCACTTCCTCCTCCGCCGCACAGAGCGGCGTTCGTCGACGCGTGCGCTCCACGCCCGCGCGGCTTCCCGGAGAACTCGTCCTCTGCGGTGGCAGCGATCGCGAGGCGGAAGAATCGGACGTCTGCGGAGGAGGAGGAGGAGAGGTGCACCGCCCAGTCACGGAGGCGGGGAAGCGGGCCGCCGCTCCGCCGACAGGGGCGGTGGTGACGCTGGTCAAACGATCGGGCTCGACCTCCAAAACTTCGGAAGTTAAGCGCGTTGGCGTGGGGCGGTGCAGCACCACCACTATAGGAGCGGCACTCGGTGGCTCTGGCGGTGGTGGTGAAGGACGAGGGCTTTCCAATGAGGTGTGGGAGCGGGTCCTCCTCCAGTCAGTGCCGCGCCAGTTCTCCGTGAGCGAAAGCACCGGTACGACGCCGTGAACGGGGGCGTCTAGTGGTGGTATGGCTAGAGGTGGTCGTGGCGCGGCACCCGTGGCGCCGTCCTCCTGCCCCTCGCACTGTGCCTGCCGCGCTTCCTCGAGTGGGCTCTTGAGCATGCCAGCGGTACCCCAGCCGAGCGGGACGTCAGCAGCGTGGGAAGAATGCCTTTGGCCAGCGTCGTGGAGAGGGGGAGGGGCCTCCTCTGCCGGTGGACCCCAGACGTGTGGCGCTTTCCGCAATTTCAAGAGTTCCGCTGCCCTCTGCGGCAGCTTTCGACGTCGTTCGGCTTCCTCGCGTTCAATCTTGGCCACGCGCAGTCGTTTCAATTCAAGCTCCTCGAAAAAAGGATCCTGAGACACCATGACTTCGTGGGCTCGGAAGTACGACCGCATGAGCAAGTCCTTCACGGTCTCTTGCGAGATCACATTCCCCAGGTGCAAAGCCCTTCGCATCCGCTCGTCCAGGTACCTCTCCGTCGCCGCAGTAAAGTCCACGAGACGCACTTCGATCGGGCCGATGCCGCTCAAGAAACGCTCCGCCATCGAGCGCTCCACCGGCAGGCATGACGAGGGCCAACTTATTTCCGTGATCCACTCGCGTTTCCACGAGCGAGAGATGTTGGTCGCCGTCGCCGTTGCGGTGTTCACCATCCCAGCGGGTGGAGATCGAGAGCGGGACGTCGAGTGGGTTGCACCAACGCTCATGGAGGAAACGCGCGCTGACGCAAGAAAACATCCGGGAGGCGGCGTTCGAGATGCCCCGATGCACTCTATCGCTCTCCCGCCTCTATCCTGCCAGCGCACGGAAGCCAACGTGGCGCTATTAAGGGTTCCGTCGCTCCATCCCGGCGCAGGGGTCGGCGTTCGCATCCCTTTCCGGCTGCTCGCCCCACACACCGCTGCCCACCACCGACGTGTATTGGCCTGCCTTCGCAACTGTGCGGGGACACCCACCCATCGCAGGGCCTCGCAGGGATCTGCGTCCTTGGAGCCTCGTCGCCGAGTCTCCTCCGCCACCGGGCCATACCCCGCTCGCTCGGCGGCTTCCGTCTGGAGGAGCGACACCACCGCGTGCGGCCTTGTGCGGCCCACGGCTGCTGTCTCGTCGTCCTCCTCCTCTGGTGAGGCCTGATGAATCCACACCACCTTCTCGTCCAGTTCCGCCGCGTTCTTTGATGCGACGAGTCCGAGCGCCTGACGCAGTGTGTCGCTGGACTGCAACACAGTAGTTTCAGTGTCCTCCATGATCGTCCAGGGCACATTATGACGCTCTAGATACGCTGCAATGTCCGTGTACGAGGCCGACAAGGCGCCGGAGTTCTTCAACGACACCGCCGCAGGATCCCCTGCCAGTAGCCGGGCCATCCACTTGTCGCGGCGCACGACACCGTCGAAGATGTTCACCTTGCGATGGTACAGGTGTGCGCTCCAGAAGGGACCCGCTGGGACCCAGCCGGTCAGGAGCTCTCGCTCCCGTGTGGGCAGATAGAAGCAGGAGCTGTAATTCCACACAAGGTTGTCACCCACCGCGCCCACGAACACTTTCCGCTGGAAGCGCTGGAGGGAGGCCAGGTAGCGCGGCTCCAGAAGCGTGTGCTCCAGATACGAACTCTTCAGCAGCATGTCCTTGACGCCACTCGGAAGAAGAAAAAATCGGTTTAAGCCATTCGCCACCTGAAAAAGACCGTGACGGTCCGGGTGGGCGTGTCGACACCCCAGGTGAGGACACGAGAGCGAAATGTAATCGCACCACACCAACCGATACCGATGCGACGGTGTTCGTCCGTTCGATTGATGGTGCGGAACCGAGGGCCCGTTGTTCTCCCCCTCCTCCTCCGTTGTTGTTGTCTCGCGTTTGGAGTCGCCGCCTCCACACGCATCCGCCTTCACGCGTGCGCTGCCCACCACACCCTGCCCGGCTGTCGTGGCAAGAGAAATGCAGTCCTCCGGTGAGGCGTTGCCTGCCGCGGATCGGCTCTGCACGCCACCACTGCGCGACGAGGAGGACGACACCACTGGAGACGGTGTGGGATCCACCACCGCTGGATAATGCGCTTCAAGGGCCGATTGAATCGCTGGCAACGCCGCACGGATGATCAGTCCGCCCATACTAAATCCCACAAAGTGAAAACGAAGTTGCCACATCACTGGACGCGGGGAGCACGTGGGTGCGGGGAACTCAGCTGCCGGTCCGTTCGTCGTCTGTCTTGTCGTGCAACGCGACGGGGCCTCTGCACGCGGAGGAGGTACAGAAGAACCCGACGAAGGCGTCAAGGCGGGTTCAGAGGAGAAGGTTTGAAAAGACGCGTTCGGGGGTGGCGGACGCACTCGACCCTTCACATCTTCTTCCACGTCGGACGAATTCTTCTTTCCGCGGCGGCTCCACTCGTCTATCGTCGCATCGGCACCGCAGCAGCTCGTCGACACTGCCTTTCGCTGCTCCCATAACGGATATGGAATGGCGTCCACCAGCAACGACGTCGCGGCGGCGGCTGCCAGAATTTCCTTCGCGTAGCGATCCTGATGTGCCGCGACCTCCCGTTTCACGGACTGAATCACGTACTCCGCCAGTCGTTCCCCACAACGCCGTATCGACCTCCAGCTGTGGACCCCATCGTTGCCTTCGTGATTCAGCGGAATAAAAAAGTGGCGTGCCGCGTCGTCGCGAGCCCATTCGGTGAGCAACGTCTCCCGCATCGCCTTCACAGCTGTGACTGTGAGGTGCGGCTCTGGCGACGGGGAGGGACCGCCTCGTCGGTGGGGGCGACAGCGGCAATCCGCAGCGTCTTCCCCATGAGGACGGTGAGAGGGATCTGTGTCATTCGGCGGCGGCATCGCACCCCTGGCATTCGGCCCCTCCTTTTGATGATGCGCACGTGGAGTCGGCTGGCCACCAGCTGGAGAAGCCGATGGGGTACTCCTTCGATGCCGATGACGGTGACGGGGACCACCAGATCCGCGATGGGAAGCTGAGCCCTCGGCTGCTCTTTGTTGCTGTTGTTGTTGCATGCGCTGCCAAGCCTCTGCCTCTCGTTGAAGTCGAACCAGCAGCTGCTCTCGGAGTTTTCGGGCGTTTCGGCGCTGCTTTGCTACTTCTTGTTCAATGAAGACTTCCAAGTGCTGCAGACTGGTGTGCGACGCGCCGAAGCCATGCTCTAAGACGATGAAGTTCAGTGTGACCACATCGTAAGCCGTGGTAGACATTGGGAAAGCCGCTCTCTCTAAACTCCGAGCACGAGCTGCCTTGATCGATACGAACGATGGTAAAAAACAAAAAAAAAAAGACAGAGATCGAGGATTTCAATACGATAAGTAATAGTGCTTGTTTACTAGAAAAAGAAAAAAATAAAAAAGCACGGGTTAGTGATACCAATCAGATCTTCTGTTGTGTGCCAATCCTGTTCAGTAAGCAAAGGTTATTCTTGATGCTGTGGTCGTTTCGCTTTCTTTTTTTGTTTGTGTTCGGTTCCTTTTTCGTTTTTTTTTTGTTTTTCATTTAAAAATGCGTGCGAAAAAAGAAAACCCGGAAAGAAACAACAAACTGAACGAGTAAATAGACAGCCGAAAACCTAACCAATCTGGTTATCCCAGCACCTGCATCAGGTGAACGACTGCCGGTTCCAGTGTCTCTCAAGGGTACAGACCAACAACATGTAATGTCACATCAGCTCGTGGGTCAGGTGTAAAACGGAAGTGGAAAAAACAACAACTGGCATTTCTTTGCTCTGCATTAACATAAACAGGCGAAGTAAAATAAAAAAATAATATATCGCAGCGAAATGGAGTATTTGCTGTGTGAAAACGTCGTATCGAAGGGCATCAAGTTTTCAAAGAATCCGCGTCCCCACCTCGCCATTTCTCTCACTTCGCTCCATCCATTATTATATAATAGTATTATTATAATAGTATTATATTATATTTTTTGATTCCCTCACCACATGAAGGAGGAGAGGTTCAGGTAAGGTAGACGTGTGACTTGTGTCATGGCACCATCGCCAATGGCGACAGCTCAGGTTCACCGCTGACCGGAATGTCTTGAAGGCGAAGCATTCACACCCTATCAACTTCCAGTGCCCTGGCTTAGATGAGAAATACACGTATTGTGGAGAAATGCTCGAAGGATCGGCTGCTGAACCGCAGCCCCTCTGTTGCCACCCAGATGTGGCAGCGCCTATCGAGCGAAGGGGAGTGGTGGTGGTGCTGTCTGGGGTGATGGACATTGACACCCACTCAGCTATGGATGTGCACCGCTTACGAAAGGCATGCCACGGAACACCGAGAGTGTATGACTGTTGTCGTCAGTGTCGTCGTCGTCGTTGTGGCGAGCACACCTCCTCCTCGACTTCCTTGTTGACCCTCTTTTCATTTCTGTGGCTTCCGTTTGGAGTGCTTCGTTGAGCTGCCGTCCTCCGGCTATCGAGTTTCGTGTTGTGGTTCGTCTTTTATTCGCTCGTCGATTTCAAGGATTCGGTCCACGACAAAATCAGAAACAAAAGCGAAGCAGAAGGACTGACGTATCGTCGCTGTAGGGAGCGGAGGTGGAGGTGGAGGTGGAGGTGTCCGAGCGGGTGATGTAGTGCGGCTCGCCGACCAGCGCGAAGACGGAGGAGCTGCGCCACCACAGCCACCACCACCACCACAGCAACAACAGCAGCACATGCATGCACCGCATGAGGGGTTGTCGTGTGACGTGTGATGGTCCGGCAGTGCGGTGGCCGGTTGGCTGGAGTCGGGGCACGAACAAAACACTGTGAACCCACCCCCACTCCCATCCCCATTGTCCTGGGTACTGCATTCTTCTCCATGCCGAGTCTGCGTGGAGGAAATACCGGATGCGGTCGCGTCCGGCTCCACCTCGCAGCAACCGCCACCGCATCCCACACAGCCGAAACCGAAGCTTGGCGCTGAAGGGGGTAATGGTGGTGGGGGTAAGGGGGCGGGAGGTGGACCCCCCACCTCGGAATGGGAACCCGCGAGGCAGTTCGTTGTCGTCGCTGCCTTGTCGTTGTCTGGAAAGAACGTGCTGTGGGACAGCCATGGAGACACCGCCACGTGCGAGGACGTCGGCGAAGCGGTTGCTGTGTTTGCGGAGGATAGCAGATGCGACTGCAGGTACGGCTGTGCAGGTGTCGCCGTGGTCGAAACAGGAGCACCGCGACGGGGGTCGGCGGTAGGATTCGACGTCCACTGTGGAGAAGAACTCGTGCGGTCACGGGAGCGTACGGGATGCGGCAGTGTGGAGGGGTTCGTATGGCGTCGCAGCCATAGCAAACGGCGTTGACACTGCATTAAACCCTTTAAGAAACATGCCTTGCGTGCGCTTCGTTTCTTCGCCTGCGCTGCCAAGAAGCGCTTCTGTTCCGTTTGCTGCTTCTTGATCTCGCTGGAAGAATACCCCGAGTCGATCACCATCTGGTGGCCGTAGAACCACGCTTGACGCAGCAACTGCTTCGCCGTCGGCCCATCAAGAAAGACATACGCGGAGGCGGCCCAATGTCGAGAAGCTCGGCGGCGGCATGGTTCACCAGTGTTTCCCTTCTTTCCACGATTCCCAGAGCGTCCTTGTGGTGGCGTGCCCTTCTTGTTTCGCTTCTTCGGTGTGGAGAGCGACTCACTGGCGACACGAGGGTTGTCCGCCTCCTCTGCTGCAGACTTGCTGCGGGGCGACGAAGACGACCCTCCGCCGCTCCACCATCGGGCAACAAGAGACGAGAAGAAACCCTTGTGGGACTTCGTTTCGTGTGCTTCTTCCAGGTCCTGGTGATGATCTGTGGGTGGGGGGTGTTCCTTCTGCTTCCTTGCGGTGTGGGATGCTGCTGCTGGGTCCACCTCCTCGTCACGTGCCAGCGCTATGTTTTCCCGCTCCACGCCTCTGCCGGTCGCCTCACACGCTTCTTCGATTGGGGTGTGAGGACTTCTGATGCGTTTGGTCTGCTCTTGCGCTTTGGGCTCCGGCCAACACTGCTGCTTCTTCTTCTCCTTCTTCTTCTCGGCTGGACGACGTCGCTGTGTGGCCTCGCGTTCTTCTCGATCGCGTGAGGCGCGGATCAGCCGCATCGACTCGTCGCGGATCAGCCGGCGCTCCAAGTGACGCTCGACCGCGGCGTGCATGTCCACAAAATGCAGCTCCAGCGGACCCACCGAATGAAGAAAATGAATGGCCATCGCACGCTCCCTGGGAAGATACGCCTTCGGCCACGTCTCTTCCGTGATCCAATTTTTCACCAAGCCTAGCGTCTGATCGCTTTTCAACGTCTTCTTCACGTTCACCTCTTCTTCTTCTTCTTCTTCAGTCTGTGGCTGAATGGTGGTGGTGGTGGTGTTGTCGTCCACCGGAATCTCTTCCACGCTTTCCTGCGCAATGATGACTTTCTGCTGCAGCAGCTCATTCAGACACGAGGCAGGCTCGAGGTGCAGTGCCGTAAAGAAGGCAGCGTTCCCCTCCCACACACGTCGCTCCGCTGCCTCTTCCAAAAGGAGCCAGGTATTTGATTGGGCCGTGGTGGAGCTGCAACGGTGTTCCTGTGTCTCCAGAGAAGACAAATCGACTTCCGTGGGAGAACAAGGGTGGCAGCGAAGCCGCGAATCCTCCTCCACAACTGTCGCTGGCCTCTTCGCCCCTGCGACGCCGGAGCAGCGGGCGGAAGGTGATTCGCATCCCTTCTTCGCGGTGGAAAGCTCCGCCTCCGCCACGGGGTCCTCCTCCCACGTCTTACGCTTCTTTACGGCATCACCCACTCGGGCTTCTGTATCGGGACGAGGGGAGCCCACGGCGCAGCGCGTAGCAGCCGGAAACGAGGTCGCCGAGTTCAGTATGTCGTCTGGAGGATGCTGAGCGAGGGGTCTGGCGGTGTTAAAGGACGGATTTTGGGGCTTCCATCCTTGCAGCAGCCGCCGCTCCACCGGTGGGAGGACGAAGGCACTGCTGTAATTCCACACCATTCGATCATGGGTGACAGCAATGAATATTCTGCGGTTAAACGCCTTCAGCGCCATCAAATGCCGATCGCTCAGCAGCACCTGCTCCACGTAATCGTTCTGGAGAAACATGTCGGACACCACTGTGGGGAGGAGACACACCACGTGGAGGTACCTGGCGAGACGATACGACCACCGAATCATGGGGTGGGGCTGACTGGAGCCCATGTGCGGGCAGCAGAGCGAAAAGAAGGTTTTCCAGTGCAGTTCATACCGATAGCGAGCCCCGGGCAGCGGAGCCGCCGCGTAACGCGCTCGCAGCTTCTCCATCAGATCTGGTAGCGCGGCACGGACGACAAGACCGCCGAGGCTGTAGCCGAGGACGTGAAACACCAGCCGGCACGTCATCACCGGCGCTCGCTTCTCCATCGCGTGGAGCGGCTCTCCGCCTGCGGCTCTCCTCTCCACTTCGCAGTGGTAGCAGCACGGGCATGTCGGATGTTGAGTTCCGACGGCGGTGAAACACCCACCACGTGTGTCCTTGCCACCAGCGAGGGATACGCCGGCGGTTGGGAAGTCCCTCGCTGCAGCGCCAAAAGGCACCTCCTCCGATGGCTTGTGCTCTTCATGAGGCGGCGGTGAGGACTCCACGTGTGGCCGCACCAGTTCCAAGCTGCTGTCCTCCGCCTCTAACTCTCGTGGGCTCCATAACTCTTCCGGAAAAAAAGAAGACCCACTCCGCAGAGAAGTGGCGGTAGGCGTCGGATGTCGACACCCCACCCTCCCGTCGGTTTCCCCCGCACCGGGTGGGGTGAGGGGAAAGCCGCGGCTCCACTCGGAAGTGCGCGAGGTGGGCGGCACCAGCGGAGACGCCACACTCAGCACCGCGACCGGCAGTGCCGAGAAGGTGGCCAATGAACCATTTGCGGCGCTCAACGGAGGTCCTACTGCGGTGGGGGTCCCGAACGCAGAACCTCCGGCTTCCTCCGCAGTGAGCAGCTCGGAATTCAGTGCCACGGTGTTGCCAAAAGGCGACAAAGGGGGTCGTGGCAGGCGATTCGTTTCGCAGGCGACAACGGGTGGCAGCGTGCGGTAATCCCTATTCGGGTCCATGTGCTTTTCCTGCCGTTCCACCTCAATAAGCACCCCTCCCGCACTTGTACGGGTGCTCGTCCATCCTCGTCCATGACAGTCGTCGGTGATGCTTCTCGCATCGGTGCCACCCTCAACGCCGCCATCGCCGTTCTTGTGGCCGGAACTTCTGGAGGTGGCGGAGGATGCCTTCCCAAAGGTGTTGTTGGTGGAAAACAGGATTCCAACGGGAGGCGGAGGCCCCGACAGCACAGGAACACTCGAGGATGGCGCACCAGTGCGTCCGCCTTCATCCTCAGGAGTACCGTGACCGGTCGTCGTACCAGGAATGGCAGTAGTCGTGGCAGTGGGAGTGGAGGTGTTGGCTGTCCTCTCCATGCACGGAGGTGGTACGGTGTGCGTGGGCCCATCACGTGGAGCCCCGCCTTCTACATTGACGATTAGGGAGTCCTGTTGAGTATTCTTCGCTTCTTCTTCTTGTTGTCTTTCCCTTCCCGCCTCCGCAGCGGTAGAGGTGGCGATGCCGTCGTGTGTTGGTGCGGCAGGATCCTTGCTGTCGCCCTCCTCTGATACCTGTATCGTCGTACTCCTTCGTCGTCGTCGCATCGGTGGATTGTCGGTTGTCGGACTCTTTTTTTCACCGCTTGGGTTCACCACACGGCAGATTGTGTGCATCTGCTCCGCTGCTGTCGTTCGAACCGCAGAGTGGTGGTGGTGGTGGTGGTGCATTCTGCAGTGGCAATGACAAACTCTACGCGCTGCACATCCGTGTTGTGGTTGTTCTCGGTGCTGTTGTGCTTCCATCACGTCCAATTCCCATTCTTCCTGCAGTTCAATCACCCTTCTTTCGATTTCGTGGAAGGCATACGTGACAAGCCGCTCTGCGCAGGTCGCCACGCCAGGAAAGCACAGAAATCGGTTGTTCCCTGCGTGATTTAGGACTACTATATTTCGTCCAACACGAGCACGATCCCCTGCACCACTATTTGCTGGTTTGGGCGTCTTCGTTGTATGGTTCGAGTTGGAGGCGTTCGTGTGGGATGTACTTCTTGCCTCCCCATCGTCACCGCTACTGTCATGAGAGAGTCCACTGTGGGGCTGCAAAACGAGCTGTAACGCAGGAAGAGGGTCGAGACCTTCCGCATCTCGGGGCATCTCCGTGAAGACACCGCCGTCTCCCGCCTCCTCCACCCCTCCTTGAGGTGAAGGGCACAGTGGAGCCGCGAAACTCCAGAGGTTCTTCGCCTCGTTCCCTCGCTCCTCTGCCTTTGTACTCCTCTTCCTCTCACTAGGGGGGTCGGCCAGCGGCTCCTCGTGCGAATGAAGGGCATCGGGACCAGGGCACCCGTCTCGGTCCACCCGGCAGGGACGGAGCCCATCGGCGGAAGCACAACGAGAAGCATAGACCGCACGAGTGGCAGAGGTACAGCAACGATCGGCGTCCCGTTCGTGTGCTTCTGAACCGCCGCCACGACGCGTACAAGGGGAGCCACACCCGTGACAGCGACAGCCGCATGACACCCCACCGCGGTGAAGAGGCTCGACGGGACTGCCCGGGTGGCTCTGGGGTTCAGGGTGTTCCCTCTTTTCATCGTGTTGCCGAAGTTGTCGACAGTAATTATCCAGAATAACTTGGATGTGGTCCAAGTCGGTGTGGGCGCCGAGGAAGCCATGTTCGAGGATCACGAACTCGAGGGTGCGAGTCGTTGACATAATCGATGACAGAGAAAGAAAGAAAGAAAAAAAGACAAAAGATATTCTTGACGTTGAGTGTCTGACGATGGAGTTTTTAACCCTAACTCAAAGTGAATTGATAGGTGTTTCGGTGTGTAGGTCTGCTTCTTTAAAAGTGAAGATGTGGACAGCTTAAAATAGTGAGTAAAGATGCACAACGACTCCTGAACAGACAATACTACTGATACTAATACTAATGTGATAAATCAATATTCTCTTACAGCACGACCTGCAAAGGCTTGCACCCTCAAGCTAATAGGCCTTGTAATAGAAGAAACAAATATAGATGTAGGTATTTCTTTCTATATTATTTTTTTTTTTAAGAAAAACGAAATGAGCTAAAGCAAAAAACTACGACGAGCGCATAACACACCACCGCGAAATAAATATAGAGAATAACCTAAAGACTATTTTTTTGAGTGGCTGTTGTTGTGTTTCCTCTTCTTTTTGAAGGGGATAATACGTATGATAAGAGTGGAATGATACAAAAAAAGATGAAAGAGATTTTTGCCCTGACATCAACGACGAAATATACAGTAGACATCAAAAAAAAGAATAACATATTTTTTAAAAAAAAGGGGGGGAGGGCAAATGAAAACGTCTGCACTCTGGGGATATCAGATCAGAGCATCTCTTCATGTATCATCAACCAACTACTATGATGCTATTTAAGTATGTCAATCGGTATTTTGAAGAACTCATGCTTTCACGATTGTGATGTCAAGCTTCCCTCTTTCTCTCCATCTTCAAAGAAAAAAGAGGAAAAAGAAGATTTTCAAAAAAAAAAAATAGTATTTATGTTCAACATCTTTTCCCGTACAAGAAAGACATCTCCTCCGCTTCCGCAGCGCACCGAATAGAAATCCAAGGTCTCTCCGTGGTCCTGGTAAAACATAACGAACCACACGCCTTAACTACGCATAAAGGAAGAGAAACGACGAAGTGTAATAAAAAATAAAATAAAAAGAGAGACTTGCAAGCCGAACGTTTGTATCTCTATCGACACGGAAAGTACCTCGAGTACTTTCACTAGAAGTGAAAAGAAATAAGTTGCTCTGTCGCTTGCCGCGTTGGATCTCCATGTTTCACTCCGTTCTTCGACTTGCGTATTTGTGGGTTTTTTAAAATTATTATTACTCGTTCTGCTATTCCCTTTCGCACTCCAAATAACAAAGCTTCTTCTTCTTCTTCTTCTTCTCACTTGTTTGGTGTGTGTGTGTGTGTGTGTTTTAAATACTATATAAATATATTACTATTATTTAGTTGTTGTTTTTTTAAAGTGGTTAATGATATCTACAGATAGATATTGGTTTTGCTCTATCGATGCTTTGCTAAGGTGATCGTATATTCATTGAGCACTTGCTTCACCAACTCATCGACCATCTCGACTTCGTCTTCGACCTGCGCGCCGGATGCCACGATGGTCCCGATGACCTTCGCCTTCGCGCCCACCTCGGCGCCTTGCAACAACACGCTGTCCTCCACACGCGCACCGGGTTGCAGCAGCACATCCGGCCCAATAACACTGCGCGTGACGAAGGTGTTCAGCGGAATAGGGGATTGCACAAAGCTGTCCTTGATGTACATCCCCGTCGGGGGTCGGCTCTGCGGGATCTTTTCATACAGCGTGACGGTCTCATCGGGCAGCAGCAGCGACAGGCCCTGCCAGTACGGTGGGAAGCGAGCGCACAGCAGCAGCCAGTGGTGGAGATGCCATTCGCTTCCACGGTCACCCGCGGGGGAGTGAGAGAGGGCCAGCGGATCGACATGAGGGCTCGCCGCAGCACTGGCGGCGGCGATGGCGATGGCGATGTCTTTCGGGAGGAGGGAGAGCACACCGGCTCGAGGGCTCGCCGCGATCGCTGCTCGGCACGCGACGATCTCGGAGGTGGCGGCCTTGTAGTTCTCTAAGGTATTGATGCAGTACACGCGGCGGAGCGACTGCGGGTGTTCGTTCAGCAGCAGCATGAACACGCGCAGGGCATCGGACTTTTCGGGTAGAAAGCCGTGATGCAAGTCCGAATGAGCGTTGAGCACGTTGAGTTTGGTGCGGCCAGCGCCTTCAAAGAGCCAATGTCGCGGAATGCGGTAGTGTAGCCGATTCTCCGGCGTCAGGTAGGTCCGCTTGCTGCGGTTGATGGTGGTGTGCTGCGACCGCGCGAGCATCGGGAGGATAATGTTACCCAGCACGTCTTCGCCCTTGCCGTCCATCTCCCACACATTCGGTTCCTCCGCCGCATCGGGGTTGTCCTTCTGCCTCTCACCACCGCTCTGCACAATGTACTCCAGCACCCAGTGCCGCATCAGGTACACGTGGGGGTTGACGACCCCGCGCTCAAACTTAAGCCGAGGCCGTCGCGCGGAATACGGAAGCGTCACGTTGAGGCGGAGGTCGGGTTCGCCGGCCATCTGGGCCGCGACGAGGGCATCCTTGTTCGAGAGGAGCACATGAAGGCGATGGAGGTGAGGTGGGTACACCGCCATTCCCGGAAGCAGTGCCGCCGCAGCGGACGCTCCGCTCGTGCGGTGGTGACCGCTCGTGACACCGTGAAACGGATGGCCCGAGGGCCGTAAAGGGCTACTCGTGGTCATGGGCGTGGCACTGAGGGGAGACCGCGTCGGCCCCGGACCGCCACCGGGTGCGGGGGGCAGACCCCAGGATGCCGTAGCGGCGTGTCGAGGTGGGAGGGGCGTTCGAATCGCCTCGCTGCTGTTGACCATGGCAGCATTCAGCACCGCCTGACTGGTGTGGTCCAACGCCTCCACCCGGCATCGCTCCTTCGTCCATCTCTCCCGGTTCCACTCCGCATCCCGCTCCGTCTCGTCCTCGTACACGACATAGCTATACGGGTATTCAAAGGGTTGAACGGTGTCTTCGGGCTTCTTTTGCGAGGAGGACACGGGGGCGTTGGGCTTAGACCCCCCGCCTTTGCCCTTGGCGCCGTGCGACGACGCCGAAGCCGCGGCAGCCTTCTTGGCCTTCAGCTCCTTCGCATAAGGCGACGTGGTGGACGTGGTCGGCCGCATCATGAGCAGCGTCACCGAGGAGAGGGAGGTGTAAAACTGCTTCACAAAACTTTCGAGATCAACGTGCGAGAGGATCGTGTCGCCACGGAGGAGAATCACATCGCGGCGCTCCAACGCCACAGCCGGGTCCGCCCGCAGTGGTGCGGCGCTGCGTTGCGTACGGCCGCCGCTGCCGCCTTCGCTCGCGGCAGAGGTGTCGGCGTAGGCAGCATCTCGCAGGCGGTCCTTGAACTGCAGGAAGGAGCGCAGGGCGTCGCGGGTGGTGACGGGGCCGCCCTCCCCCTCACCCTCACCTCCCGCCCGCACCGCTTGCGGCGCGACGGGGACAAAGTAAATCGTGATGGACGACCCGGCGAACACCTGGTGGAGATACGTGTGGATGGCGGCGTAGTCCTCCTCGACACAGATGTAGAAGGTATGGAAGCCGGCTTGAATCCAGGGGGCGAGGCAGTACCAAATAAGGGGGCGATTGCAGATGCGCAGCATCGCCTTCGCTGTCTCGGAGAAGGCGAGGGGTGCCATTTCACCGCAGGCGCCGCACGCGAGGACGACCACGTCGACCAGCTGCGCCGCGGTCGACCCCTGAGGCGGGGTGCGAAACCCGTACGGTGCGATCGACTCCATGGCGGCGTGGGGCGTCGGTGAGGCAGCCTTCCTGCAAGGGGATTCGAAGGGGGAAGCACAGCAAAGTAAAGCGTAACACTACCGTCCTTTTTTATTATTCCACACGGTACAGCAATGATGTAGGGAAAATACTATTAGGTAGTTTTTGTAAGAGAAAACAAAACACTTGAGAAGTAAAAAATAATTTTTTTTAAAAGATACGAACGGTCAGCGCAGCTTGAAAACCAATAATGATACTTCAAAAAAAAAAAGGATATGAAAAAAAGAATAGCACGCAGTAGGTGCCCCCAGCAAGCAGCAGCATGGAAGAGAAATAGCAGCGACGAGTACAAAGTCTTCTTCTCTTTCAATCGATGCATTCAATTAGTGTTGTTGTTTGTATGTTTGTTTTCTTTTGTTGAACTATTTAATAGGAATATATAGAGATATACACACACAAACCATCATTGTCATCCACGAGTGATTTTTTTTTTTTCGTGAACTTCACGCAGAAACATAACACGGAACTTCTACTCTAAAAAAGACGAAAACAAAAAGTGAGTACAAAGAAAAAAAAAAAGAATGAGGGAAAACAAAAAAAGGTTGGAACAAACACGAAACATGTCTTTTAAAAAAACAATCCAACTCGTTCTTTCGTCTCTTTTTTACTTCTGCACTTTCACCTCTTTTTTTTTTTTTTTAATAAACAAAATAGATTGGAGGTGGTGGTGGTGGTGGGGAAAAACAACAAAGTCGTCGTTCCGGTTGATTCTGTTGGATTATGGTTACTGCGAAGGTGTTTCTTCTTCCTTTGAATATTTGTGTATGCGCAATGCATAATGTGTGGGTGAAACATGGAAGAACACGAATACTCGGTGGTGTTGTTTTTTTTTGTTATTATTATGATCAAATCAAATGTTGTATGAAATAGTTTTTTTTTGTGTTTTTTCATTACTTCTTTTTTTATTATTAATGTTATTGGGAAATGAATAGTGTTACTTCCCCTCAAGAACACGTGCAAACCTACAAAATAATAATACTAATAATAATAGTGGACGGAACACTTCTTTCATCTCTTTCTTTTTGTTTCTCTATTACGTTAGAAGGTTTGAAGGGCATTCCCACGTATCCGGTGTTTGTTGTTGAATTCTGTTTTCTCCGCTACCGAGCCGCACCGGCCGGCCGGCGTTCGTAGTACTGATCACGCGTCTTGAGGTCAATCTTGTTCAGCATGGACTTCGGAAAGGTGCGGAGGAGCTCCCAGCAGAGGTCTAAACTCTGGAAAATGTCGCGGGTCTCGTAGAACCCTTGACAGATAAATTTCTTCTCGAACTTCTCCAAGAACTCGAGGTAGAGCAAGTCCTCCGAGCTTAGCGCCTCCTCCCCCACCACTGCCTTCATCGCCAGGATATCGCGGCTGATAGCGTACGCGGCGTACATTTGGTTGCTCACCCCCGAGTGATCGGAGCGCGTCATGCCTTCCCCAATCGCGTTCTTCATCAAACGAGAGAGCGAGGGGAGAATGTTGATCGGTGGATAAATCTGTCGGTTGTGGAGCTGGCGGTCCACGTAGATCTGGCCCTCCGTGATGTACCCGGTGAGGTCCGGGATAGGGTGTGTGATGTCGTCGTTCGGCATTGAAAGAATTGGAATTTGGGTGATCGAACCGGAGCGGCCGAGCACGCGACCCGCGCGCTCGTACAAGCAGGCGAGATCCGAGTACATGTAGCCGGGGTAACTGCGACGTCCCGGGACTTCTTCCCGAGCAGCAGAGACCTCACGCAGCGAGTCGGCGTAGCTGCTCATATCGGTGAGGATCACCAGCACGTGTTTGCCGCAGTCGTAGGCGAGGTACTCCGCTGTGGTGAGCGCGAGCCGCGGGGTCAGAATGCGCTCAATAGTCGGATCGTTCGCCAAGTTGAGGAACAGCACGGTCTTCTCCAGGGAGCCGTTTTGCTCGAACTCGGTGCGGAAGAAGCGAGCCGTCTCTTGATTGACCCCCATCGCCGCGAACACCACACAGAAGTTCTCCTCCTTCCCGCTGTTGTGCTCGCTGCGGACGAGACCGGCTTGCCGCACAATCTGCGCGGCGATCTCGTTATGCGGCAGACCCGCGCCAGAAAACAAGGGAATCTTCTGGCCCCTCGAAATCGAGGTCATGATGTCGATGGAGGAGATTCCGGTCTGGATCATTTCTTCAGGGTACACACGGGCACGAGGGTTGATCGGGATGCCCTCAATGTTGCGGTACTGCTCTGGCAGCACAGGGGGGCCCTGATCGATGGGAATCCCGGAACCGTTGAAGATGCGCCCCAGCATGTCTTCACCCACACCCAGCTCCATCACCTTGCCGGTGAACTGGCACTTACTGCAGAGCACATCAATGCCAGACGTCCCCTCAAAGACCTGAACCACCGCGCGGGAGCCGTCCACCTCGAGCACCTGTCCACGCCGAATCGTTCCATCGCTGAGCTCGAGATGCACAATCTCGGCAAAGGTCGGCTTTCGGATGTCTTCGAGAATCACCAGTGGCCCGTTCACCGCCCGAATGGTGGTGTACTCCAGCCGCGGCTTCACGTGATAGTCCTTCTCCAGCTCCTCGATGTGCGTTGCTAGCAAGTGCTGCTTGGAAAGCACCGAAGTTTCGGTGGGGTCGGCGTGCATCGTCTTCGTCGTCGAGAGGTTCGCGATTAAGGGATGTGAGGTGGGAGGTGGAGACCGAGCCTTCAAGATAACGTCTGTCAAAGAGTGGCACTGAAACGAAGCGATCGAAAGGGTTGCGGAGACGGAATTTTTAATTATTATTATTATTATGTTATTCTTCCTTGGGGAAAGCTTCAAAACGATGCGGGCTTAAAGGCAGAAATGGACGGGCGGCGGATATCTATAAGAAGAAGCCGAGCTCTGCGATAATAATAGAATATCAATATAGACTAGCAATACCTTCACTGCATAAAATAAATAAAAAATAATTTGTTTTGTTTTTTTAGCATTAAAAGAAAAGATACAATAAGATATAGACGTCTACAGAAATTCATTTCCACCACACACAAAACGAGAAAAAAACTCATTTTTAAACTGTTATTATAATATTTTTTTTAGGGGGGGGGGGGATCCTTCATTTTGTTTTAGTTTTAGGTGCACATTATCCCCTCGACCTTTGATGTATATGGCTTCTACTTTTTGTTCTCGCTTCCTCTTTCTATTAGCGACTTTGTTGAAGTGGCGCTCTCACGACGTTTCGCAGTCTCATACTTTTCTTTTGATCCTGTTATTGTTTGATATATATTTTAAAAAAACGATGTATCACTAGATAATTATAAAACTATATAATAAGTCAATTTAAATTCTTCACTGACATGAATACAAGAACCATGAGAAATCTATATCTATCTATAAAATAATAGTCATAATAATACTTATAGTCGTAAACGATCATCCTTCTAGAAGCGCATTCACCTTATCCATAAACTGGAAGAGTGCAGAGTAAAGCGAAGAAAGAGAATGGAACGAACACTGCCTGTTTTTTTTTTAGTGTTGTTGCTTTCCACAGCACCTGTCAACAGCGGCTGTCCCCCTTCCCAGAAGGCTCATCTGCTGTGGAAAAATATAGATAGAAGGGAGAAAAAAATCGATATGAAGATAATATATGTGTGTCAACGAGAGACCGAGACCGAACCTTTCAGAAACGAAACTGTAAAACGCCCAGTTCCTCTTGCAAGTCCTTCAAGCTCCAATCCACAATGTCGGAGGGACAGCGGTGCAGACGATCCGCCACCGCCTTCACCACCGCCACCGCGTGCGGGCCACGGCGCTCCAGTATACCATGCAGTGGCGTCCGTCCGCTTCGGGTCTTGAGCGAGAAGTCCATGGGGGTGGTGGTCTCCAGCGCAGCCCACACACATGCAGCGGGAGCACGGCGTAGAAGACCGTGCAGCAGCGTCTCTCGGCCCCCTCGCGGAATTCGAATCGATAAATCCACGTCGTCGCGCGCACACCGCTGCACCAGCGCGACGCTGCGCCACACCTCGCCACAGAGCGTACCACGTAGAAGAAGCGCGCTGCTCCGGCTACAGCGTTGAATCGACGGAGAGGGCAGCACAAAATAATGGTGGCGCTCGTCGGCGGAAATGGACTCCCAATCGTGCAGAAGACCGCCCGCGGTAAGGTGAAAGGGCGGGGGATGGTCCAGCAGCGCACTCGGGTCGGGGTAGTGGCGCTTCAGGACGGGCCACAGTGCACCGAGCATCCCCGTCGACGCCGCCAGCGAGAGCATGTCGGTTCGGCACTGCCGCACCATCACCGCACCCCAATGCATCACGTCCGAGTGCTTTCGCGTGCGGAGTCGGCGCAGCACCATGTCCAACACCACCGCGGCCTCGGTGCAGGACTCTCGGTGGCACACGCCACGAATGTAATTCGTAAAGATGATACGCCGCGAGGCTTCGAGGCACTCCAAGACAAACGGGGGTGAGGCACTCTGGAGCACCACCTCCACAATGCCTAAACGACGCCTGTCTGAGGTATCGAAAGTGGTGCACACATCCGCGCCATCAGCCACGCAGCGCCGGAGCGCCTCGAGATCGCTGCGTGGGGTCTCCCACGCCGCACTGGTGGCATGAAGGGAGCGCTCCATCTCCGCCCGCACCAGCGCCCGTAGCTCTTCCGTCGGTGTGGGAGACGAGCTCATCAAGAGCGTGGCGGACACCAGAAAGAAGATACGATGAAGGGAAAGGGAGAGAGAGAGGGGTCCCCTGTCGATCCCCTGTGGTAAAGCACTGAGGCAGTTCTAAGTAGGGAGCAGCACAGAAAGAGGGATCCGACACAGTGACGTTGTATTTGTTCAACCTCCCAAAAAAAAAAAAGCAGAGGTATTGAACCGCAAGCAAGAAAACGCGAAGGGGCAGTACTCAAACGAAGAATGCAGCGGGATCCGACAGAGCGACGGCAGTGGTGTTATGGGCGGGGAAGCAATACCTGAGCACCCACCTTACGGGAAATCAAACAAGTAATATGAACAACAATAAAGAAAAAACGATAACAAAGAGGGGTGCAAAAAGGAACAATTTAACTAGAAATGGTCAGTGCACAGAGAATCGTTGTTTTCTTTCCTCCACACGGCAAGTAAAGAATCAGAACAACGTTTGTTTATTAGCAAGGCTTTGCGTGAGTCCATCGAAAAGCAGTCCGTAAATATATTTTTTTACGACCACACTTTGAGTTTAGTTCTCCACTCGCAATGAGCTTCGTGGCGCACCTTTATTATAAGCAGATGTGCGCGGTAAAAAGTGTGAGAGAAAGAAACCGAACTACAAACTTAAATAAGCAAGTAAGATGGCAAGGACGAGAAGCGGATAAAAGGTGTAGACAGTTACTTAGGAGATAGGCATTTATTCGCAGGGCATCCACTATTCTGTGTGGTCCTCCCGTAAGTAGTGATATCTTGTACGATTTTTGTGTTCACTCACTAACGTGAAAAACTTAGAATAACCAGATGTTTTCAACCGTTCAAAGATCCGCTCCAAAATGCGAAGCAGCCACTAAGGGAATTAGGATATATAGTCTTTCTGTGCATCCTAGGATGTAAACTGGTGTACATATCCAACATGACAAAGATATAATATTAAACAAAGCTTTACTACCGGAGGTATCGCCTGCGAGAGAAAAAAATATATTATAAATATTCCAAGAAACAGAAAATGTATGCAGAAGCGGCTTACATCTGTGAAACTCCAAACTTCCTTTTTGTCAATCCAAGAAGACGGTGTTATATTTTAAGGATTTTTTTCGCAAGACTAATGAAGTCCATAAAATTCATAAAAACAATTGGTGGTAACCAGAACGTGGGAAACTTGCCGTCGTCTTGATTAAACCTGCAGACTTTGCCAAATGAGAGAGTCTTCGTCTAAACAACGGGCGAATAGTCAGTTATCTTAAGAATCTATGAAGAATACGAGATGCGAAAGTCAATCGCGAGAATATGGATTCTAATTGTCACATGCATGGAAGGAGATACAATCTTTGAAAGCGTCGATTATTTTACCCGTACAGCTATGCTAAGATGAAAATGAACCCCAATAAAGTCATTATTTCCTCCCTCGTATGTTTCTGCGGTGTTGAAAGTAACGTGAACTTCAGAGGCATGTGAAAAAAAAAATATTCCTTGCACTTATGCATCTTCTTGAGTTCAATTCCAGAGTAACGAATGTTGTCGATCCAAAAATGAAGGATGATACCGTTACGTTAGTGAACTTACTGGCCCAGTGTACAGCGCGCAGCCTTGTAAAGGGTTCACAAGCGTAACGGTTCTTTTCGAAGCATCTCTCCGAATCCCTCGAAATCTTTGTAAATGAACGCTTACGGTAACACTTCTGCGTTGGGCCAATGTCTAATAGCCTGGATTAATAATTCGACTATTGTTTAGTGAAAGGACTAGAAGTAGCCAGTACTAAATTTGTGGTTACGATCAACATTGCAGAAGCAAGGCTTAGTGTCGTTCGCCCCCCCCCCCCCCCCCCCCAGAGCCTTGAAAGCATTGGTGGTACTCAATTTTTAGCTTCTTCTACCACAACGGAGCTTACTCGGCGCACCCTACTAAAGATTCAGAATGTTGCAATTTGTGAGCAATACTGGTCTTGAGCCCCACAGAAAGGGAACTGAGTTTCGCCAACATCAGCTGGAATCAAAACTTCTCTATTGTATTTGCATATTGTATTTCCTCATTTTGAATTTTCTTTATTGTCCTAGTTTTTTAACAGTATATTTAGATAGCTCCGAAAAAACAAAAAAAATCCTCCACATTTAAATCAGAGATGTCCTTTAGGATGATTAAGCTCTCTTTCCTTCGTTCCGTTTTTTTTTCTTTTTAAAGTTCTAAAAGTAGAATCAACCGTTGTAGACAAGGAATTTAAGTAATCCTTGTGATGCCTTATAGTGCTTCATCTCTATTGTCCATTCACACGTTTCATGCTTTTCTTCGGTTTAATTGAACGCGATCTCTTTCTCAAATTCATTTTCTACAGCAAAGATAACAAGAGGGATCTTTTTAAACGCCACCGTCTGAGGACGATTCCAAGGATAAATCAACTCGTTGCCTTTTTCGAGATGTCAATGTTTTTTGGCTGATGCTTATGATATATTTTTTCCCAGTACTCGATCTTCTCGTTTTTTTGACCTCTGAGGTACTCTTTACTTCTGAATCATTGACTTTACTGTAGGGACATTTTTCCTTTTACATCTGTTTTTTGATACTCTCTCTGATCAAAGGAGCAACTGAACAAATTGGGTCAAGAATAAGAGAGCTGTCCAAAGAATTTTCGCCTACAATATCGTCTTAAACCGATAATTAGGATTAGGAATTTCAGGTTCTGATTTTTTGCAACCAAGGTTCAAATTATTTATATAGGGGAATCGACAATGAGGCTAGTGTCGTTTTTAGAGCAATTCGAATTTCTTTGGCAATAATACATTCTGCTATTCCACAAATACCTTTACGTGGATTTACGTAAAATTAAAAATTCCACCATCTGTGAATTGCTGTAGAATGAAAGCGCTTCGAAGTTATAACTACAATTTCGGCCTTCGGCAGAGTATAGTCTGTATAAATACACTAAAACTCCGTAAAAAATATAAATACAAGAAATTTACGAATGTGAATAAAAAATTAAGTACTATTCGTCCACATAGGAGCAGATCAGCATAAACAGTAAGATATAAGGAAGTATGACTCAACACTTTATTTCTCTAATAACAGTAATAACTCCAGTGTAAAACTATCTTAAAATGATCCTTAAATGAGAATAAAAAAATATCATAAAAACTAAAGTTCGTTAGGGTCTATACATGTTCCTCTTGTGTATGCACAAAAGTTCATACCATCCAATAACATTTTTTGTGCATGACTTAAAAAGGAAAAAAATAAGTATAACATTCTAGATATTGTTCACATCAAGTAAAAGTATAATTGGAGTTCAAGTAAATTAATAGGTATGACATTCTAGATATTGTTTACATCAAGTAAAAGTATAATTGGAGTTCAAGTAAATTAATAGGTATGACATTCTAGATATTGTTTACATCAAGTGAGAGTATAATCGCAGTGCTAAAAAAAATAAAACTTATACCATACTAAATATTATTCACATCAAGTGAAAGTATAATCGTGGTGGAAATAAATTAAAACGTATACCATATTAAATATTATTCATATCAAGTGGAAGTATAATCGTACTGCAAATAAATAAATAAGAATAAATTTCTAAATAGTTTTTTACAGCAAATAAAGTTATATTTGTATAGCAAATGCATAAATAAGTGAACCATCCTAAAATATTTTCATATGAAGTGCAATTATAATAATAGTGCAAATAAATAAATATGTATACCGCTGTAGAATATATTCATATCAAGTGAAAATATATTCATAAAGCAAATAAATAAATAAATAAATAAATACGTTACCATTCTAAAATATATTCATATCAAGTGAAATTATACTCATAGTGCAAATATATTAATACGATTATTATATCAAATAGCTTTCAAAACAAGTAAGAATATATTTTCTCCGAAAATAAATAAGTTTAGAATTATAATTACTTTCCCAAAATGAAAATGTGTCGATTGCAAGTAAAAGAAGATAAAGGATATATATGAGAAAGCATCAAAGAAAGTAATCAAAGAAATATACCATATAATAACCATACAGGGATTCATAATTTAAGAAGTTCATCTTTATTTAGGGTATACAACAAAAGAGAAATTCTACGAAAGGGAGAAAGCTTAGCCCTAGCCCAAGCTTTTCGCCGCTGTTGCGGTGAGGGTGGGCTTTTTTTTTTTTTAATAAATTATCTTATAGCAACGCCGCAATCGACTATATAAGAAGAAGTGAAGAAAAACATTTCATTTCTCAACATTTTCACTCCGCAAGCTCCAAGAAAAAAATATTGCGCTGACAATAAAAACCTGATAACCCCAACCCATTTCCACGGCGACCGAAACCCTAAAGGCTTGGTGTTGCATGAACTTGAAAAAGGATTCCTCAAAAAATATTTCCTTTTTTAGTTTTCTTAGGCGCTTTGAAGATGGGTCCCCTGTTGTTTTTTTTTTTTTGGGGGGGGGGGGTCGGGGTAAATCGGTGTTTCGTATAACTTTCGCGCTTATTTTTTTAGATTTAAAACTCACCCAATTCTAAAGTTTTATGTTTCGGCAACTTTTTGTGAGTTTAACACCTCGCGACGGGCCCACGCCCTATTTTAATAGAATCGGAATCGGGCCCCCGGCTAAACCCCAAGCGGGTATTTATTTTTAATCGGCCGCGGGGTTATGAACAATTCAATTCCCAATATTTCTTCAACGCCGCCATTCCCATTGCAATGTATATTGGGCGGTTCCGCTCGTTTTATTTTCTTACCATACCCTTTATGGAGAATGGAAATGCCGTTTTGGGAAAAAATATGTTTCGAGAGGTTTATGCTGAGCGCGTAAATGAATGAAACATTTTCGCGTTGCCATTTTTATTTTTATATATACAAAAGATAAAAATAATTAAAGATTAATTGGGGAGCGATTGCTAGCCACGTTCACGTCGTGCTCCCTGTTAGTAGCCCTTTCGGATGAACTAAGAGCTAGGTAATTTTGAATTTTCCCCTTCGGGGGAATTGGAATATGTCACTAAACTGCCGATGCCTTGCCCACCGAATTTGTTTTATGTGCGGCTGCGGGTTCGGATTCCTTAAACCCCAAAAAACCTTTGGTTTGGTCGATGAAACCGAAAAGTGTTTAGTAGAGGAAGCTTTTGCTCGACTTCGACTGTTGAAAATTCAAGAAAACACTAAAGTTTTCCTCATTTCAATGTTATGTAACAAAGAAATTACTATAACAGTTTTCCTTTTAATGCAAACATCGCGCAAAAATAAGTTTATTTGACGACCAATGGCGTGTGTTCTCCGAATTTCCGGTGGGGGGAATTGCGTTCGCCGGCTCTGGCCGCCCCTTTCCGCGGTTCCCCTAAACCGTAGATGGATTTGAAAACATGGTTTCACCTTTCAGCTGCGGCGCTTTCTTCGTTAACCGCGCACGCCGAAGTAAACGCCGGCGGGCGGGTGCATCTTTTGCGCAATGTGGGGTCTAGAGCGGCGGGCTCCCTGGCGCCCGCTGCTGCGTGTCGAATTCGCTACCCCTCCGCCGGCTAAAAATGCCCGCATTTCCCCCCTCCCCCCGCGCCAGCTGGGCCGTGCCCTCGGCCCGCGCTTTTACCCGGGGGGCGCTGCGCCGCTTGGCCACCGCCCACTCGCTTCGGCAGTGCCAACGAAGCCAGGCCCCCGCGTCCTCCCTCGCCGCGAAAGGCCCATCCCCGCCCGCATGAGCGGGCCCACCGCCCGGGCCGCCATCGCGCCGCCGCACCCGCCTCCACACGCCTGTACACCGCGCGCAGCGGCGTGCACCCCGCACCGCCCACAGCCGTCAGGCACACCGGCGT
>JASAOA010001632.1:0-27819 GCA_030849815.1 Vickermania spadyakhi | reverse complement strand
GGCTTCCATTTGGTGGTGTTGTCGTTCGGTTCCAAGTGTTTCCGTATGAGACTCTCGCATTCTTCTCGCTCTATATCCTTGTAGAAGTGGTCGATGCGGTCACTCACACTGAGCGGCTTCCCTGCGTCCTCGAACGCTTTCTGTAGCTCACTTTCGTTCTGCACCGAAATGAAAACATCCTTCTCTGATCTCTTCACAACAGTTCTCACAGATTTCTCTGTTGCATTAAGCACCCCAACGGTGATCATACTGATCAAAACATCCTTTGCTTCATTCCGAAGATACTTGTAGCACGTTTCATAATGATTCCGTTCTGTGCCGCCATCTGTAAGAATCAAAAGGTGTTTCTTCCGTTCTGGAGCGGTGTTTTCTAGAAAACTTTTGCAGCACGTAATAATACTCTCCCACAGCTGAGATGCGTTTTCCACCGCGACATTATTTAATTGTCTCTCGATTTCGTTGGCTAACGTGTTATCGCAGTCTTTCAACGTAGTGATGCACAGCGGCTCTACATTGTAGATGTAGAAGCAGGCACGATTCCCTTGATGCTCCGCTAATTGACGAACGATTCGCATCATTGCTTCCTTCGATTTCGCCATGCGATCACCTTTCATGCTTCCTGAAGTATCGAGCATAAACATCACGTCTACCGTCAACGGAGACAAATCATTAAACTTGGCGTCCACAACTCCAGTTTCATACGCTTTCAAATACATTCCTAGTCTCTTCCACTCCACGTCACTAAGATCGAATGGTCGGTTCATGCAGATCTCTTCCACGTTGGTTCGATCCACCGCGAGGCGCAACGGGAAACACCGCTCAAACTCGGTGCTGCCTATTTCTTGAATGACCTCCCCTGAAGGCTCCTCCAAAAGCACCTCCATGTCCATGTCGGAGGGTATATACGCACGCTTCCCGCAGCTCACGTCTTCTACGCATCGCATTCGTAAGAGGCTGAAGAGGAACGTGTTGACCTCACGGAAGAGACCCTGCCACTTCACGGATTCCGCCTCCTCGTAGCAGCCCACACTGAACCGCACCACAAGCTTCACCACTTTCTCCGAACAGCTCGCCTCGCACACGGCTTTCATCACCACGTCAATGGCATCCGAAAGGCAGAAATTTTCAGTGACAACAATCTGTGGTGCGTTGCGAGCACTCTTGAGAATAAGGTACGTCTTCCCGCACCCCGCGGGGCCCCTCCAAGCCTTCACATTGGAAACCTTTTGAATAATGTCGGATGGGTATTCCATCTTCACGTGTGACGCTCGTGCGGCGGCGGAGTCCGCCTTGCACTCAATAAAGTGGACATTTTTCATCTGGTGCGTCTTAATCCACTCCACCGCTTCTCGTTGCGCCGAGAAGGGCAGTAAGTCGAATCGAACCAACGTAAAAACGTTCTCTGGAAAAATTTGAGCACGATGGAGAAATTGATTTACAAATGCAGCATGCATGGTCGGAACACACCACAGCACGACGTGAGGAAGGGGGACATCCGGGCGGTACAGGTTGTCGAGAGTCGCCCACACCTCCTTCTCGCACTTGCACGGAAAGCGGATGCACTTGTCGGTCCTCTTTATATCGGGGTGGTTCCATTCCTCGAGTTTTAAATTCTGGACGCTTTGCCCCACATACTCCAAACTCTTCTCCTCCGAATATGTCCTTGGATGAACGACGGCCAGCTTTTTCGTCAGTTCATCGATCGCATCCGGGGTCCTCATGCGGAACACACTGGACAACAGGATCGCCGCCTTCCGGTGCTGCACAGAAGATTCGTCCCCATTCATTGCATCCCAAAGTCGCCAGATCTGCGGAACAAACATTTGAGAGAGCCACCGATACTTCGACTGCGCCTCCCTCACCTTCGCCATCCAATCGCTCCTCACATCGTCCGAAGTGGAGCGGGTGACCTTTGAGAAGCCCTTGTCCAGCGGCGGGGCACCCTCCTCCTTGTACTGCAAGGCAAGTTTGGTGTGGTAGTACTGAGGAACACCGAGCAGATGCAGCTCCCTGAACTCTTCTATTTTCTTGTAGTCCTCCTCGATTTGCTTTTGAAATCGTTGCAACACTTCGGGCTCCTCTGCGAACCGCTTCTGATCATCCCGCAAGGCGGCTCCCAAGTGCTGAAGAAATTTCTGTGTGTCGCTCACCGTTAAACGTTCCACATTCTGTTTTTCTTGATCCGAATAAAAGGCAATCAACACTTCCCCAGTATTCAGGTCAAAATAATAGGTATACCCCCTCTGGGTACATTGGCACCATCCCACCACGGTGTCAAAGTCGTCGAAGTTCAACTGCAGCGTCTTCTCGACGATGGGTAGCTGCTGATTTGCCAAAGCAAGACTTCTCCGAAAAATGATCCACTCCATTCTCGATTTGGTGATGTACGTGTTGCGGCGTAGATTATGTACTACTTCAAGAAAATGTTGGCATTGCTGCTGTCGCATAAGATACGGAACGAATTCACTGGTCACAAAAAAGTTGTGAAGGATGCTTCCCTTCTGTGTCCCTACTCGTCGTTTTGACAACTCCACCTGTTCGCGAAACTCGTCTGTGCATCCTCCGTTGGGGCGCATGTAATTTGTATGGGCCTTAAAGAAATTCCAGATGTTCTCGTAATCTAGAAGACCAGCCATCGCGCTTAAAATGCGTGACACGCACTCGATCGCGTCCACGTCCGCCACCGTAGACAGCCCTTGTTGGATGCAGTCCAACTGGAGCAGTGTCTCTTCATGATGCTTTATCGCCGTCTCCTCATTCTCAAAGGAAACTGACCATTCTTTCAACTGTTTCAGCTGGGCGTCGTTTTCGAACGAGAATCGAAAGTATTTGAGGGCGTTCTGGGTGGTTTTGTAAAGCGCTGTGATGGATTGGTACAGATCCATTATTAATATCGCTTTTCGGATAGTGCGAGCCACGTCATCTGGATGGACTCCATTTACACATTCAAACTTTCGCAATACTTCTAGTTCCTGCTGAAGTTTTTCATTTATATCTGGTAGAGAAAAAGACGTTCCCGTTGTGTCACTACTCTCGTCATTGAGCCACGAGATCCATTTTTTCAGAATGGCGATGTTCATCGTACCGTTCGACAGCGACGTGAAGTTTTGTTGCAGGTCATCGATCACCTTCTGATAAACAGCAATAAAGAAACGTTCTCCGGTTGTGGTTCTCTGATGGGAAAGAGCATCATGTATCAGATGATCAAACAGGACAGACATTTCTCCCGTCGCCACGTCTTTCGTCCTCCAGACAGACAACTTTCTCGGCCCTTCCGGGATTTCCGTGAAGAACCTCTGTAGTTTCTCCGCTTCACAGCAGAGTTGGCGAACTTTCACCTCACTCATAGAGGTGGCCCATTCCATCTTAATTTTCAGAGGCTCCAAAAGCAAGTTCGCATGGGAATGAAAGGGAGAATTTTCGTGCAGCATTTCTTGCAATAAGCTGAAGTTACGCTTCAAAGCCTCAATAGTTTCTAACTGTTGATCACAGCGAGGCAATGAAACAACATGAACTCCTTGATGGGAAAGGTACTCCACACGTTTCCTGTACCCTCTAGCCTCCCTAGAAGCGATGGTTTCGAGGTCTTCGTACTTAAAATCTTCACCGTTAAACAAAGAAGAGGATATCTTGTCTTGCTGAACCTTCCTCTTCAACCATTGCACCAACAATGGGCATTTGGCAACATCAGTGTTACGGATGAATGTGCTCATCGTGGAAGTGTCCTTCAGTAAAGAGTCCTCGATCTTAAACTTCTCTGCTGCAGCAGTAAGAAAGTACGTTGTGAACAGTTTCACATACGAATTGGCTTTAGGGTGAAGAAATCCTTCGGGTAAGGCGGAGCTCCGGACATTAATGCGGTGTTTCACGCATTCGACGAAAAAAAGTAGAGCATCCTGAGTGGGTTGAGAAACATCGGGTAGTGATGGCTTCCCCTTCAGTACATTCAGCCAATCGCTCACCTCATCCTCCATTAGAGCACCCTGGAGAGTATCGTTCATCAGGTTTCGAATAGAGGCGTGCTTTAGCAGCTCTTGATGCCGCTCCTTATCACACAACTTTAATACACCGCGTCGGACCTGTGGTAGATAATTCCACCGCTTCTTAAATGCACGAATAAAGCGATCCCTAACCTCCTCGTTTTCTCGGGTTTGTCGAAGGAGCTCGTATAGTAATTCTTCATCTCTTTCCAGATCATCGCTCTGTTTTATTTTGCTTATTCTCGTGTAGATAACTGTCACTTCCACTGGCGTTGAACCATCTGTCGCATTCTCGATGGGCAGTGGATCCATCTCTTTCACCCAGGCCACAAACTCCTCCATCTCTAGAAAGCTCAACTTGTCTATTATGAGCCCCTGCATCTGTGGCCAACCCGACCAGTGTTGCACTCTCCACGTGCGATTCACTGGCAGAGCGTTCCTCCGATAGAAGTGCTCTGCCAGAGCTGCATCCGTCCAGCGCATGTTCTCCAGCAGCTTCAAGTAGAAAGCGGCCACCTCCCGAGAGGGTGCAGTGCCGCATTGCTCTGCAAAATAAAGAACCAACAGAGAAGGAATCCACCTCATCTGGTGCGGCGAAAAAAGACAGCTGCCCTCGCCCTCGGCCCAATCGGAGGCACTGCCGGACTCCCGAAGGGCCGTCACCACCTTCTTCCACTCTCCCAGTAGTTTCTCATTGGATTCCTTACGCAAACCCTCGTTGTTAAAAAGCAGAAGGAGCTGGACTCGCGTCATTAGACTCGCGTTTCCACTTGCCTCTCGCAGCAGCCGGATATCAGTGAAGCACAGCTTCTCGTACTTCGCACCGAGGCCCAACTTCCGCAGAGAATTCGCCTCTCGCCACCCCCACCCCGCCTCATTCGCGATATGCATCAACTGCTCCGCATCCATCCCGAGAGTGTAATATGCACCACTTTCTTCTGTCCTTGACGGGAATCTCGAATAGTGCATTGGCGGGACTAAAACAGCACCGTCTCCCACGACACTGTCAATCCATTGGCGACACATTATTCCATTTAGCCATCCTGCTATACCGACATTCCGTGCACCGCTCAGCGGTCCGCGGCTCTCGTCTGCATTCCTCCTTCCCGAGTTATCATCGGCGGAACGAGCGGATTCGCTTTCGTCCCAGGCACCACTCATCTCAGGGCTCATTCCCATGGCTGACGCTTCTCTGCATGCTGCAGCTGGCGTTTCATCAACGTGTCGAAACAGTTCCGAATTCCGTGCACTCCTCATCGGTCCGCGGCTCTCGTCTGCATTCCTCCTTCCCGAGTTATCATCGGCGGAACGAGCGGATTTGCTTTCGTCGTTCTCATTAATGTTCCTTGACGGATTTTTGCTATTAGGATTCCGCTCTCTGCCATTGTTGTTGTTGGCCTTGTTATTACTATTATTGGATGGATGGCTCGTTGAAGCCTTTCCGTGTTTCTTGTCGCCAGTTTTTTTTGAGGTCATGATGTTTGCCTTTCTTATTGAATCAAATGGAAAGTCTTATGAAGAAGCTCAAAATACCGAATCAAGAAAAATAAAAAATATTGGTTTGCTGGTATTCGTTATAGACTAAAAACTCAGGAAAGTACAACAAAGAAATCAAGAGACAAAGATATTATTTTGCAGAGTCGCATGGAAGACATTTCACGTTTCACAGCATGTCCAGCATTGCATTCAATTAAACGGTACTCGAATAAAACCGCTTAGTAGATGGTTTCCTTCTAGTTCGCGCAATGGATACGCTGTCTAAAAAAAGGCGGGGAACGCCACAACTAACTGTAACGCTCGGATCACCATATATATATTTCCGTCTCTGCAACCAGCTTCAAAGCTTCACGAGAAGATGCCCACTGGATTTCATTGCTGCAAAACGATGTGGCAGAGCCAGTCTATCCCCTCGCCTGTCCCATTCAATGCAGGAACAAACTAATGCAGGTGTGCCCTGCGAAGAGGGGCTTAGGAGATCGTGTCTGGTGCTTTCAACAGCTGCGGGGAAAAGAAACGGCTGTGCGGCACGACGGAGCAGCGTCGCACACCCAAGCAAAAGCAAGGTTAGGCTAGGGCAACCCTAACCACGTTTCTGTGCAAGAGAAACGAAGTAGAGCAAGTTTGAACAGCAACGGGAGTTCAGAGAACAGTAAAAGTACGAGATTCTCTCTCTCTCTCTGGGTGTGTGTGTCGGTAGAGCTCTGGAAACGGCTATTCCCAGAGAGGCTCATGGCAAACCATTATGTAATCGCAACGACAGAACCGTGAATCACCTTCCAGCGCATACAGCAGTGCTGCTGAGTAAGACGCCTGGCGCACCTCTGCTGTCTCTGCGACTGCGATCCCCGACGCGTACAGTCGCCATCGTATTCAAATGAAACTACCTGCGCACTCGACTACGGCATTAGAGGAGGTTTGTTCAACACACAAACCGGCAGATAGGCACGTCAGGCCCTCTTTCCGTCTTGACAAAGTGGTGAGAATGAGGAGACGCGGCTCCTTTGAAAACCTTTATTACCCAGACATAATCGTTTCTAACCGTTGAACCCCCACTTCTCGAGAAGAGCCGGTCGTGCCATAGATGATGTATAATTGAATCGTATAGTTTTCTGCTGAGAACGAAAAGGGGAGCTTGGAGCTCTTTATCTCAATTCGTTGTAATTATTCACCCTCAGATTCCTAGCAAAATACAACTTGAATAATTGTATCTGTGCATTGGATTCTTTCGCTGTGCAAATCGGATTTGCTTGCGATTTTTACAAATGACGCTTTACCCCCCTTTCGTGTTGATTTCTCTTTATATTCCTATTGTTTTTTTCAGTTGTCAAAGGGGCTCTCACCACACTGGTGTGTTTGATTTTAGGTACCGTTTTCTTACTATAGTCTAGCAAAAAAAAAAAATATGAAAAGAAGGATTGAAAGAATCAGCGAATGATTTTTTCGTTTGACTGGTTGCATCATCACACAATTGCAAATTTATTCGCTGTTCCACGTTAAACCTCATCAAATATATACTTCAATATATATATTGCACCAATTTGACGAATAATCAGAAAATACCTCATTCTATCCTTCGCGTCTCGTCCATCACTATTTCTGTTTCTCCTTTTTTTTCTTTTTTCTTGCTCTTGGAAACGAGTCGTTCACATGGAATACAGAGTCACTTGATTATCAGAAAAACATTCGAGCTCTTCTAAAATAGATTCATATTAGGCAGTAAAATAAAAAACTCAATAAAAACAATTCAAATGAAACAAATCACCAAAAGTACCAATTGTAGTTCTTTACAGAACGACAAATACGAGAAAAACATTTCTTTTTTTAAAAAAAAATACTTACAACAAACACTATTCGCTTATGTATTAGATTCGACAGTGCTGTATTTTGAAAAATAGATTGATTAAAAAACAGCTCACTTTGGTTCACACATCGAGTTTCCTTCTTTATTTTCCCAGAGCTAGAAGGAATGTTATCTTAAGATTTTATTGCACTACTCCATAAATGGTGGAGGCAGTCCCAAAGACCACCGCCACAACTCCAGCCATGAGCATGAGGTATGTCACCACGTAGTTCGCCCAACCCACTGTCTTCAGCGACCAGTCACCGGCGTACATGTAAAACAGAGAGGGTAATATAAAAGCCATAAATCCGCCACACACACCGCCAGAGAAGCCAAAGACTGTATTCACGTTCGGGATGAAAATGCCAAGAATGCATGACAGAATGGCAAGAGCAACGGCAATGAGCAAGTGCTTCCAAAACGACACGCTGGAGGGCTCCCAGCGAAAGGCTTGGTAGAAGGCGGAACAGGCGGCATTGTTGTACAGGCCGTAAGAAGCACAAACTTTTACAAACACTCCGATAAAGCTGACCATAATGTACGGCTGCTCGACGGGGTTAAACTTAAGTAGAATGGAGCCATTCAAGGAGTCCCCGAAATTCAGGTACCCAAACAAACCCGTTAACCCGTAGAGTAATCCACAGAGGGTCAAACTGATCGTAGCGCACAGGGCAAACCTTGCTGGGCTCCGTTTGCACATCTCGAAATACACCTCCACACAGTTGATTTGGCACATGTAGCTAAAAATAAAGACCCCAAGGCCGTCAATTGCACTGTTGCCGGTGGTGATGTAGCGCGTGTGAGGACGATTTTCGCTGTCAATCCCGAAGTGCACCATGACGCAAATACTGAAATAAATCATGAGTAGAATACCAGCAGCGGAAACGTAGCGAAGGGACGAAATTTCCTGTGGAATGCACTGCGGGAGGAAGAAGACAAGCCAAAGGGATGCCTGGATCACTTTAATGCCGACACTTCCTTGAAGAAACGCTGGTGCATTGCTAGCATCCATAATAGGGACGAGAAGGTTGCCCACCGTCACGATATACGATACCATGGCGCCGATGCAATAGACCCATCGAATGGCTGCCACGAAATACAAGCTGATCGGGTGTAGCAGTGCCGCCGTCATCTGCTCGTACGAGTGAAGGCCGGTACGCTCGGCAAGGGACACCAACACGTACATGGAATACACTGTTTGAGCGGTAATCAGAATGAGGTAGAAAAAGGACATGATGGAGCCCGTGTTCTTGAATGCATCGGGAAGACCGAGAATACCCGCACCAATAGAGGTGGAGGCGATGGAGAGGATTGAGAAGAGCATTCCGCCGGCAGGAATAATGACGCCGATCATCGCGAAGACCGTTCCACATAGAGAGGCTGGCTCATCATTGTCGGATCGTTTTTCACGGCTTTCATTGCTGCCGTTCTCTATCGGATGATTGAAGCCATCCACTGGTTCTCCTTCCACATCCTCAGCAATTTTCCCGTAGTCTATCGGTTTTAAATCGGACATCACAAAGTAAAGCAAGCGGTACCAAAAAATCAAACACACCAGTGTGGTGAGAGCCCTTTTTGGCAACTGAAAAAACAATAGGAGTTTAAAGAGAAATCAACACGAAAGGAGGGTAAAGCATCATTCGTAAGAATCACAAGAAAATCCGATTTGCACAGCGAGAGAATCCAATGCACAGACACAATTATTCAAGTTGTATTTTGCTAGGAATCTGAGGGTGAATAATCACAACGAATTGAGATAAAAAGCTCCAAGCTCCCCTTTTCGTTCTTAGCAGAAAACTATACGATTCAATTATACATCATATATGGCACGACCGGCTCTTCTTGAGAAGTGGGGGTTCAACGGTTAGAAACGATTATGTCTGGGTAATAAAGGTTTTCAAAGGAGCCGCGTGGAGGATTCGACATAACGGAGCACACATAAGGGAGAGGGTGCGTAGCTCATTTCTTTACAGAAAAAAACGAATCTAAAGTTCTGGAGAAGAGATGTCTCGGTGCCCAGAAAAAAAGTGTAATATTTTGTCAGGATAAATACGTATCATGCACCATGAAGCACAAAACATCAAAGGCATGTGAGGTGTGCTTTTGTACACTTCATCACTAAATAACACACCCTGTAATGTGCGCATTTTAAAGAAGGAAATGGTTTATTGTATTGCATATAAATATTCTTTTTTACAAAAAAGGAGAGAATAGGTGCAGAAAATATTACTATTATAAAATGGTTAGAAAAAAATATCTTTACCGGTTACTCATCTTTATCTTGATTCACGCGTGAGGAAGTCCATCAGTGGCGGGCCCTCAAACAAGGATTCAAGTAGCATCCCGCAGAAGAGGACGGAATCTACTCTGCCTCTTCTGGTCAAAACACCCTCCAACGGAGTTTCAAGAATTACATGCGAATTGGAAGGATCAGAATGCGAACGTCTCCACCCGCAACAGGGCCAGAGGCATCCCCAGAAAGAAAAGAGAACTTGTTACAAATCAAAATCGACGGCTTCCTAGCCTTGGCATGCACGACCAAGGCGTTTCCCACTCTAATTGACCATAGCAGCTGAGGTTCTATGACATTCACGACCACCGGACTGCTGAGTCAGAGCCGCTAGTGTGTCTTGAGTGACGCTGACGGCTCCACCAACACCCATTGGACAGGAGGAGTTGGAGTCTACCAAACGCTGTGCAGCCACGCGAATCCTCTGTAGGAGCCGCTGTCCTATTGGAACACGTCGGGATCATGAAGGACCACTCCCTCTAAGCTCCTCCAGCTAGACTAAGAAACGTAAAGGCGAGCTTAGAGATTTTAATTTCGATACGTTCTGATCCTTCGCGATCCGATTCCGAGCAAAATAAAACTTAAAGAATTGTATCTGTACTGAGACTTCTGTTTCTGAGAATGTCTTTTCCTTCTCTCTCCCTCTCTCCCCCCCCCCTCTATTGAAGTGTGTTTGTCCGACTTTCAGGTGCTCTACAAAGATTTCTATCTTTTGTGTGCTGAGTATTTCTTCAAGTTCTGCTGCATGTGGATGGCGTTCACAGAGGCAGTCCATCATTGGTGTTCACCTGTGTGTTTGTCCGGCACGGGCTATGCTTTCCGGTTCCTTTTCTGTGGATTGAGAGACGGATCGGAGGTGCCGCGTTGCGGAGGAGGATCTTATCGACCTCTTTGAGTGGGACCCGCTTGTCCGTGGGACGAGGACGCCGTACACGGTATTGGGGATGAGGTACCCTGTGTACCGCAGGAGGAGGAGCGGCGTTTTGTGTTGCTGGGGAGCGAGGGAGCGGCACTATTTACCGCAGGGCCAATGCGGCGTGGGACCTTCGCGAGTTTATAATGCTGCAACAGGCAGCGACTTTCATTGCAGCACCATCATGAATTTGCATAGTCATTAATAACAGTACTGGAGGATGCGGTGTAGTCCAAGGAAGGGCTCCACGGACACGAGGTTGTTTCCCTGTGAAACCGAGACGCTAGCGTCTTTTGAAGTAAAACGGAGCTTTCCAGAAAGCAGACATTTCGCCGAGGCTGTTTTCTCACGTCGTCTGCTCTCGTGGTGGATAACACGCCGTCGGCTTTCCACTCCGTGCGTTTGGATTCGTGAAACCAGTTGCCGCTTTTAATTTGGAGAGGCGCAGGTCCGTTCAGTTTCAGAGAAGATACGGTGGGCTGGGGGTTTGCAATGGCGAATCCGGCCTTGCAGTTGGCCTCAAGCGTGACCGATGCCTTCTCCTTCTCGATCAGCGGATGAGCCCAGTGGACTCAGCTGCACGCATCTTCGCTGTATACCACAGCCACAAGTGCTTCGATTCTCTCGCCCACGACACATTTTTCCAAGCCCTTGGAATCGACGATGTTTTCCGAAGTCTGCGTAAGTTCGTAGAGAGAACCATTCAAAGCGGTCGATAAGATCCTCCTCCGCAACACGGCACCTCTGATCCGTCACACAATCCACGAAAAACAGGACCAGTGTCGGACAAACACACCAGTGAACACTGGTACAAAGTGATAACTTCAGACAACGCCAGAATCCCTTTGTCCTACATAAAATGAAAATGAATCCTTTAGGAGTAGCAAAAAGGTATTCTTCTTTGTGTTGCCGTTATAGGGCAAAAATATAGTGAAATACACAGAAATTGAAATAGTTCTGGCAGTGGTTGTGACTTGACGCTAAAAGAAGCAAAGAAATATATATTCAAACAGAATCGCCGAATAGTTGTAAGTTGGCTTCCATTCTTCCGAGGGGCAATTATTGATGTCACCTCCTTTCCGTTCACACACAAAAAGTGTGTTTACATGTTAGGAGAAGTTTTTACTTACAGGCGACACTTCGTGTAGTAGTGTGGATACGTCGTAAATGACAAGGCTTGAATTCTGTCGTTTACGACAAAAAGTGTATGTTTAAGGAATTCTAGACAAAGCGCAGAAAACAAAAAAAAAAAAAGGAAGAAAGAGAAACGAATTTGACGAAAGAGAAAGAGTTTTTCTCTAAGGCAGCACCGTTAGTACACCTTTTTGTTGTTGGACAGTTATGAACAGTATGTATCCTCTTAATACTTCCTCGTACTACTTAAAAAGCGCAGTGTGATAAATAAATCATTTCTGGAAGAATGTGGAAAACAGCAGATAGCAGACGTTTCTATCGCTCCGATTTATCGTTCAACTTGTGGCCGAACTGGAAATAAAGGTGTCCTTCTCCCACATGCCAATTTGCTTTGTTCCGTCCGAACAGGTGAGTTCTCCCAAGCCATGTTTCTTCCCGTCGCGCCACTCGCCCGTGTAAAACTTCCCGTCGGCACTGCGTTCAGTGGCCAATCCACAGAGCTGGCCACGCACAAACTCCCCCTCGTACACAGAGCCGTCGGCTTTCGTGTACGTGCCGTGGCCTTGGAAGACGTTGTCCCAGGATCCTTCGTATTTAGAGCCATTTCGGAACACTCGGACCCCCCAGCCACGACGGCACCCGTCTCTAAACTCTCCCTCGTAGTAAGTATTGTCGGACCACGTGTACTTCCCTTTGCCGTTCGGCTTCCCTCGCCTCAGATCACCGTCGTAACGGCATCCGTCCGGGTACAGCTGTGTGCCTTTTCCATCTGGATCGTTGTTGACGAAATCGCCGTCGTACTGCAGCCCGGTTGTGGTTGTAAAGCAGCCTTTGCCATGGAACTTCCCGTGCGACCACTCGCCGTCGTAGCGGTTCCCGCTCCACTCTCGAACGCCAGAGCCGTGCTGCAGCCCGTGAGCGAACTCCCCGTCGTAGAAGGAGCCATCCGCCCACTCCAGCCGCCCACGACCATGCGGCTTGCCGTCCTTCCACTCGCCTCGGTAGTGATTCTTGTGGAAGTAGACGCACTCTCCCAGGCCTTCTGGGGCACCCCGCACGAAGTGACCCGTATACGTCGTGCCGTCCGGCCAATGCAGCGAACCGGGTCCCTCGGCACTTCCTGCGGCCCACGCCCCCTCGTACCAGGTGCCGTCTCCAAACACACGCATGCCGTGGCCCGACTCTGTTCCGCCATAAAATTCTCCCTTATAATACGAGCCATCCAGATAAATCAGCTCCCCTTTGTGCGGGCCCGGCTCACTGCAGGAGGTCCAGCCGCCTTCGTAGCGCCGTCCGTCATCGAGCCACCGATGGCCTTCACCGCAGCGCTGGCCGTGTCGATAGCTGCCTTCATACCACGAGCCGTCTGCCCATTCGTATTTTCCATAAGCTGCGTGAACCGCCCGGTCCCACTGTCCAGTGAAGGAACTTCCGTCGCGATAGACACGTCGCCCGTGTCCGTGCGGCTGATACACGTCGTTGATGTCGCCTTCGTAGACGGAGCCCGCACGGGCGCAAAGCAGCACGCATGGGCTCTGCAGTATTCCATTCGTCCACACGCCGCGCAACTCATTGCCATTCGGGAGGAACACCGTTCCATTGCCATTCGCCAGGCCATCGAGCCACCCACCGACGTAGCGCACTCCGTTGCGAAAGACGACGGTGTCGGACTGCCCTTCCTCCTGCGGTACGCCATCTGCAAGGGCAATCACACGGGGCACGTCCACCGCGGTGCGGTCCTCACAGGAGAGAGCCTCCTTTTTGCTCTTAGGGTTTGGGTTTGGCGCCGGACGACCTACATACTCGCCTTGCTCCCACAGGCCCTCCAGCGTGGTGCCGTCTTCGCCCGTCATCTGTCCCTCGCCGTCTGGCAGGCCGTCACGGAAGTGCCCGTCGTACGAGCTGCCATCGGTGTAGTGCATCACCCCTCTGCCGTGGGGCTCTTTGTTCACGGTCTCCCCGGCGTAGGAAGACCCGTCGTCCCACTCCAGCCGACACACGGAGGGGCACGAGTTCATTTTCAAAGTCGAAGTATTTAACACGAAAACGTGCAAAGCTTGTCGCTTGAAAGCAACTAAAAAACTGCGATGTAATAAAACACTTAAAAAGAAAAAAAAAAAGCAGAAGGGAACATCGATAATGTTTAAAAAACTTCAACGTAGTCGAGACGTCATCGGTTGTGCGATTCATTTTTTTTATAAAAAAAAAATCAACTATTTTTTATATGAATGATTTTTTTTTCGGAGGTGGTGCTTCACGACCACATTCTTGCATTCCGGTGAATAAAATATATATTAGACTCTCCTGCTGTCCTCCGCTTTCACTTTTGTGGTGCAAATATGATTCATGATTTGTTGCAATCATCTGTGTTTCCCCGGGTAGCCGGGAAGGGGTGATGGAAATCACAGCGCATGTCAGACAACAACAAAAATATCCCTTGTGTTATTTTTCTTTGTAGTTTAGTTGTGTTAAGGGTGGTGCGTTAAGTCCAAAACGGCACTGACAAACCGTGATGTCTGGTGTTGTTGTTGTTGTTTTGTTTTGTTTTTTTTCTCATTCCTTTCTTGTTTCTTCGTTGTTGGCTAATCGTCTCTGTTTGTTTTTTTATCCTTTTTCCCAAGTCATCTGTTTTCCCCTACAAAGGTTCAGAAATGCAGTCCTTGGGGTGGAATGTGTACAAAAGATAAAATGTGATTTCGCGCAATAGGATCGAAAATCCCTTCATCCAAGAATCTGCAATGATCAGTGGAAAATATAGAATAATTCAGCGCCGAAAAGTGTGAGACAGCTAAAAGTAAAAGCACAACTCAAAATAAAAATGCTTCTGGTAGGCGTATCATGGAAAGGGGAGCAGCAACACCGCTAGCACGACGGGGTAAACTTCTCAAGCACTGAGCGATACCAAGTCCTGTTTTACGAGGAAATCGAACAAGCTTCTCGATCGAATGAAGTCTAGCCCGGACTCGTTTCGGCAGTCGTAAACAGTGACAATGCCGGTTTGGGAGCGCTCTGACATTTCCTTCTTCATACGAAGATACAATGCGGGTGGAACATGTTCCTCACTGCAGAATGTCGCCTCTTCTGGACGAAGCGAAAGAAAACCTTGCATGTTTCGAACATCTAGCAATCCGCCGTAGCGCATGACGTCCTTCATGTTGATGGGTGGCGCGCCAGAGCGATCTGTGCGCATCTCGATTTCGGTCTTTAGGTTCAGAAGTCGCTTCAGCACCACCAGCCAGCCTTCCCAGTCCGAGTCCGAGTCGCACACGAGCTCAAGGGACTTGCCGCCCTTCAAGAGGAGCCCGAACGCTCGGTAGTTGTTGACTCCAAGATTGGCCGGTGTAATGAACTGCGTGGGGCCGTACCGGTGGGTCCCTTCGTCTGTAACGGCGGTCTGGCGCGTTTTGGCCAGTTCTTCCTCACCACTGAAGCGCACAAACGAGGGTGTATAGATGCCAATGACGACTTGCTTGATATCCTTGAGCCACACTGTCACAGGAGGTTTCTTGACGCTGATAGGAAATCCACGGGAGTCTAGTTCGCAGGAGTGAATCCGCTTGGAATCATCCGAAATAAAGTAATACCGCCGCCGTAAATTGCCCTGGCTGGAAACTTTTGTCATTTTGAGGCCGTTCTGTAGATACGTGAGCACCTTATCTGTTAAGGACGAGACCTGTTGATCCTTCGCTGCGGCGTTCTGAAATTTTTCCTTTTTCCTCTCCTGAGCGGCTTCGAGAACGCGATTACGATACGCTTCCAGTCCTCGTTCCAGCTTTTCCTTTCGGGTCCGCTCCTCTTCGATCTTCTCCGTATAGGCGGTCTTCTCCCGCGTAAAGACTTCGTGGAACTGCCGTCGGATCGCCTCAATTTCATCTGCGTTCACAGGGAGGTCCTCCAGTGAGATGAGTTTCGGTATAAAGCGCTCCACCGCCTGGATGTCCTCTAAGATCTCCCGCTCCGCGGCCTCCTCCTTCGCGGAGGCCTGCTCACCGTTTCGCGTTCGCTCGTCCGCCAGCGAGCCCACCTGCTCCCGCACCTTCTCGTTAATCTCCCGGATCTGTTTGATCCACTGCTCTCGCTGCCGGCGACGAGACTCCCCCACAGTTTTACGCACTGCTTGAACGCTTTCCCGTTCGTGGACCACGGCCTCACGGCCCTTCGCCTTGTCCAGCTGCGACATCTCGAGTTGCTGCTGCTTCTCTTGGATGGTCTGCTGGCGCATCGCGAGCTCCTGCTCCAGCGTGATGATCTCCGCCTTGAGAGCCTCTGCGCTGCTCTCCTCCTCCTCTTTCTTTCGGCGCATCTTCTCCAGCACCTGCTCGTACTCCTTTGTGCGGTCGTCGCGATCCTTGAGCAGGGCGGCGTTCTCCTTCTTCTTTGCCTCCAGCGTCTGCTCCAAGTCGACCAGCGTCGTGCCACTCTTCGTCTCCTGCTCCTTGATGATGCGTGCTGCCTCCTCCTTGGCCCGCTGGCGAATGATGGCCAGCTGCTTCTCCCTCGCCTCGTCCCGCTTCAGCTGAATCGCTGCGATGCGCTGCGACTCTTCCTCCTCGATGTTCGGCACCGGCTTCGCAGACTCGTAGATGCACGGTTTGTAGTCGTAGACCTTCTTGGCAATGAGCAGCTCATCCTTTAGCTCCGCAATGTCCTGGTCCATACGCCACTTGTCGACCTGCAGGTCGCGCAGCAGGGACCCAATGCCGGTGCTTCCTAACATGTTGCTCACTCGCTGTGTCATGGAAAGACAGTGATAGCTCTCCTCCGACCACCGGCCGTCGGTAAAACAGTGAATCAGCAGCACGGTCTTGGTGGGTGCGTTGACGCTGTTGTAGGGGTTGCTCTTTTCGGCGTTGTAACTCCGCCGAAGCAGCTGGCTTAACTTGGACTTGCCGAAAGGAATTCGAAGTCGACTGCACTGAATACTAGAAATGATGCCCGCAACAGAAAGCAACACTCGCTGGGTCGTTTCAAACGCCGCCCGCTGCGAGGCGTCCACACCACAGAGAATCGGCCGCTCGGCATCCCCGAGGGTGATGAAGTTCATCGAATTGGACTCGTTGTACTCCAAAAAGTGGTCTTCGCTATCGTAGCGGCAAAGCTGAAGAAAAATAACGTCGCCGTTGAACGGGGGAAATGCCTCTAGCTCTGGAGTCGGCTGCCTCTCCGGTAGTACCGCGGCGAAAACCTTTTCGTAGTTCGACACGACCTTGCTCAGCACGGACGAGACATCAGAGGCAGACTTCACCTTAATACGCTCCACACCACGAACACGGGGGCCCTCCTTGACCGACTCTACAATCGACCCTTGCTCATTTCCGAGGTTTGTGAGGTCTAACAGTCGCTCCGAGTGTCCCAGTACAAAGCAAGACAGCGCACACAGACCGCCAGCAGCCACCACCGCGTCGCTGATCATCTTCGCGGCGAAGCCAGCGCCGCCGCCGCTGCTGCCGTACATCGTCTGTCGACGAGGAGTCGACCGAACCCCGTAGCTGAACACCACCAAATTCCTCCGCTTCGAGCTCCACTCCGCAGCGTCGTGCGCAAAGCCGAAATTCTGGAGCAGCACGGCCGAAGTGGGGTTCATCGCGGCCGCATGGCAGCGAAATGTGGCCTCGCCGACCGGAAAACCCGTCTTCTGCAGCGAAGGGGGGCAGGTGAACCGAACTTCTGTGGAGCCCGTGCACGCTACGGCGCGAGGAAGGCCAGACTCCTGTTTGGAGTCGTGAGCTGCGACACCGATAAAAACTTCCATGACTCCAGCGGTGAGGCAAAGCGAGAGCAAAAGAGAGAGTGATCACGCAGCGGTGAGCAAGGAAAGAGTCGCAACGGAAAAGTAGAAGGAAGAAACGGCGTGGGAGTGCGAAGTCGTTAACTGGTTTAAAAATAGTTTCAAAAAAATGGAGAAGAGAAGGAGAGAGTTACAGTTTTAAGGCTCAAGTGAATAGAATGGAAAGGAATCTCACCATTCGCGGAGGTTAGCCCTACCCCTTTCGTCATCTCTTTCCCTGAAAGCACAAAACAAAACGATACGAATTAATATATCTCCGTAAAGAAAAATAAAACTAAATCCTTTGTCTTTCATCAGTAGGAAAAAATTGAGTGTATTTGATCTTCTTTTTGCTCATTGTTCCTCTCTCCAGTGCTCCGAGAAGACAAGAAAATAGAAGAGTTTATAATAAAAGATTTAAATAATTCAGTGCACCACTAAATAAAGTCTCAAGAAAATGAAAGTATTCCATATCTTCCATTTTCTTAGTTCTTTTTTTCGGGCGGGTAAAAACTACTAAATTTAAAAGAAGTCCATAAATGATCATTGAGAGAGGAAAAAAAGGGTTTAGTTCTGACGACTCTGGCAACGCCAGCAGTGCTTCTCTTGATAGGCACTAATCCTTTGCGGCTCTTTAGACCTTTAAAGGGCAGATTTCGGGTGAAACAAGCGATAAATCGCCTCTTCCATTCTCCACAAAGAAAAAGGCGAAAATAAAAAATTCGACTTGTGACATCCTTCTGTGTCGTTCGGAGTCATTTCAGTGAATGACGAAGATTTAACAAATAGGAAGGTGTGGGTAGCGTCGAGTTGGAGTGTGGCTGAATTCCCAGCATCCTCTGGAACCAGGTCACCGGCTTACACGTCATCAGGTGTTCACATGCCGATTGAATAGCCTCCCACTCGGACTTAAATGTGCCGCGGTGGAGGACAACAGCGGCGGTGCTCGCCAGTAACTCCGGTGTCCACGGTAGCGCATCGATCGGATGCACCTCCAGTGGTGTTGAATCCAGCAGATACGCCGACATATCGAGACAGGGATCCTGGTTGTTGAGATCCTCTGAGAAACGAGCGCCGAAGACCAAACTTTCTAGCGTGGCATTCTCATGCTTAGCAGGATCTTCATACACTATTACGTGCACCCCAATAGGGCTCCCGCAATGTTTCTCACATTCTGATATCACTGCGTTCACAGTGTGATTGGGATGATCATCGGATTCAGAAATGCTCCACCAAGTTCGTTCCGGACGCTGTAAGCATTTTTTGTCCCACTCTTTTTTGCACTTCAAAGCAAAGAGAAACACACTGAGGGTGAGAAGCTTTGAGATGCCTCGTAAAGAATGAATGTACTGCTTGAGTGGGCGCGTCTTCAATGGCTCCAAATACCATTTACCTCTGCTCAAAGAAAAGAATTCTCTGATGGAGGCAGAGTTAACGAGATAGTTTTCGGGAAAAATCATTTCTGTTGGAGGTATATCTTTCATGACATCCATTAATACGGTAATCAGAAGGTCAGAAGAGAGATTGTTGTGTCCGCGGCCCGAGTCCGCGTAGAGTTTGCTCTCGAGACGACGGCCAGTGCTGGCGTTGCGCTTCGTTATCAATTGCTCTGAGCAATAAAATGGAACTAATTCATCCTCCGTGCCGTGATGAAAGGCAACAGGAGCGGTGATCTTGTCTATTAAATCCATGGTACCGTATCCTAGGTTGATGTGGATCCATGGCTTACTATGATTCGTACGAGTTCCGCAAAAATTTAATTTGTTCCAAATGTAGCTCTCTACACAGCTCGCTATACGAGTGAAGGCGGATTGAAGCACTACCAGAGCGACAGTTTCGGCTTCTGCTATTTGTGCCGCAAGATGTGCGATAACCCCCGTGCCAAGAGATCGTCCGATCAGAATGAGACGTTGTGGCGGCACACCCAGCGTTTTTCGGGCAAACTCATACGCCGACAGTGCATCCTGGTACGTACTTTCTTCACTTGGATCGCTAGCACTGTTCATGCCGTAGCCTCGGTACTCAAACGATAAAATGTACCCGTTGCTGCGTTGCGCAACACTCCTCAGGTCGGTTGCCGTGCGACCGATATCTTCGGCATTTCCATGCGCGTAGATGGCCAGAAAGCGCGGTTTCGCCTCACAGCAATAAAGGTACGCGTACGTAAATTCGCCAGTCTTTCTTCGCGTTAAAGAGTCGACAAGAGGGATGTAAAGCAAGTGAGCGCTCTCCACAGGAACGGTGTCTCGTGTGTAAGAGCTTTTAGGAGCTGGGAAGACAATAGCTTTGCTAATTAAACTCATCGTAAAATAAGCAACCAATTCTTATATCCAATACCACTACAATAAAAAAGTGCGAGAAAAAAAAAGCGAGGAATACAAAGTTCAGCGGATCTGTTCTTCCGTCCGATCCCTGTGAACCGAAAACACTCGATCAGCGCCTATTACGTAGTGAAGTTAAAAGCACCTCAAGCGTACAGATCCATTTAGTGCAGGATTGGATTATACGATAGTGATTCTCCTGCACTCACGCCACTCCATGAATCTCGTTGGCCAAGTCGATCCACTGGTTCTCCTTACTCTCGCTGGAAGGTGCTCTATCATGGCTCCACACCATGTAGGAAGTCGCCCGGAGTGGTTGTGTCGCACCAACGCAGCGTACCAACGCGAGAGCTATCGCATTCTGAGTAGCAATATCTGCCGCGCAATTTATATTTCCCTCCTTGTCGGCCGACGTCACTGGTGACACGAGGGCAATGCAGTACCCTTCTGGAAGTCTTCGCCATCGCCCCCGCAGCTGACGTCCTCGGAACTGATTCGCATAGATGGCGTCACATCCCCCCTCTCGCATGCGCTTCGTATGACATGTAAAGTTCGCCTTGATATCTGTCGTGCCTCGAAAATTGGCTGCGAATGGCAAAGACTGAAAGAGGGGCTCCTCTGAAGTCACACGGTTCGATCCTGGTGAGTGGGTAGCGGACTCTGCAACTGTCGTCATTGAAAGAACGTAAATTCTTACTTTTCTCACAACGAAAAGAAAAAAAATAGTGGTGAAGCAAAGGAGAGTAACATTGACAATGCGATATCAAAGGAGAACAACAGAAGATCCTAAATTTCCATCTCGAACACCATTCCTCACTCTCTCGCCGTCATAAAAGTGTACAAACGGTATATCCTTAAAATAGATCACTCGTTCTGCTTTATTCGATTAGTTGATAAAGTCTGGCAAGCTTTGTCATGTAGGGTGCCAGAACGGCTTGTTCAGTAAGTCTCTGCTGAATTATCTCGCTCTTCCCCGCCGCTTCGCTATCGTGAATGAGGGAGTCCCAGCACTGAAGCGCATTGGCGAGTTTCAGTCGTTTAACGGGAAGGGAACCGGTGAGAATCGTCTCCCACAGCAACAGCTCCGACATACAGGAAAGAAAGCAAGGCTCCTCCATACCCAAAGCAGCGTACAGAAAGCTCAACGTGTTTCGGATTTCGTGGCAGAGGTAATGAAACGGAAACAAGTGCGTGGAGACCTCCTCCAAGAGTTTTTCCATCTCACTAATCATACGAGGCTGGAGCGACGTTGCATCCATCGCACGAATGCGGTAGCACGCTGCTTGTACAATGGGATGATAGTGTGCTGTCGCGGAAGAGACCGAAGACTGTGCGGGGCGGTCCGGGAGAGCCATGGTTAAACTGCGCTCGAAAGGATCGGAAGCCCAAACGCTGCGCGGGGACCCCTTCTTCGTCTCGTCCTCCACCTCCATGAGGTACACCTGGGGCGGCTCACAACGAGGGCAGCGGCAATCGAAGAAATAGTGCTCCTGCAGTTCACGACGACGCAGGGCAGCGGGCCAATACAACTGAGGAATGTAGGCGATGAACAGTTCCTCTCCGCTCGTGATGGCACGCGTCGTGAGGATCGACCCCGTCGACGTGTCCACGCAGCAATTCGGGCGGCACGAGTGATTAAAGAAGGATACCATATTCGCGCAGTACAGTGCTTGGCCAACGCCCTGCCCACTTTCACGATCCACCACCTCCAGAGCGTTGCACTTGATGATGCCCACTACCTGAGCGAGAAAGGGCTTCTCTTCCCTTCCAGAGAACAGCTCAAACAGTAAATCCACCGTTGGATGCACATGCTGTGCGACCTCCTCCGTGTGGGAGTCCAGTCGGAGGAGCACATCCTTCCCAGGCCGGCAGCTGCGGTAAGCGGCGACGGTTGTGATCGTGTGGTAGGCGAGCTCGAAGAAGTTCTCCGGCACGTCGACCTGTCGAGCCGCAATACTCTCCGTCATCACCTTCAGCTTCTGCAGCGCAGGGCACTCCAGTGCATGCTCGGACCCGTGAGCTGTTTGGCAGGCCGCTGAGCAGAACCAGACGAGTCCATAGCAATTCGGGCACTGCGTGGCGTCACTCCGTGTCCGATGCGACGGCGGTGTACCGCAGTGCCCACAGCAGATCTCGCGCGCCACCCAACGCTCCTCGTACACCGCAATTGAGAACGGGTTCATGAGCGCCACCAGGGGTGTATTCGGGGGCAGCGCACTTTCTGCCCGCACACCGTTACCGAACTGACCTGGGGCCACTGTCACTTGAAGAGATTCCGGATCGAAAGGAGCGTTCGACGCGTTTAAGAGCTGATCCAGAGCGCTGTCCAGCGCCACACGGAGGGTGGGCAGCAAGGCGGGCAGCTGATACACGGCTCGACACAGAAAAAGAAATGCGGACTCCCCCGGTAGAGGCGACGGGCCTTCCGTCCCATCCGTGGCAAGGAACACTTTGCCAAGGAACGCGTTCGCCTTGGCCAGAATGGGGTTGGTTTCCAGAGCTCGTCGAGCCAATCGCTCGCAATGGGCGTAATTCTTCACCTGGAAGAGCGCGGTGAGCGCATTTCCAGCACACTTGGAGTACTCCTCCAGCGAATAGGTGTGAGCTAAACCACCCTGTTGGGCTAGCTCGTAAAGGTTCATTGCTCGCTCGTAGAATACAGCCGCTCTTGCAGGGTCCGTGCTAAAGAGTGTATTCCCCTCTAGACGAAGCTCCTCCATCTCCTAAAAAAAAATTAAAAAGCCTAGGAAAAACAGAAGGAGAAAAAAAAGGTAGAGTCCAGAAAAAAAATTTCACACGTGTTCGATCTACAGCATGATGGATATTAACCACTAGAATGGGGTGGGCAGCTGGACCTTTTCTCCCTGTCTTTCTTCACCTACTCATCTTCCAAATCGGAATCTTGAGAAGTAGATCTGGGCCGTCGGCTTCTAGAGCTGCTTTGCTTGAGGTAATGCCGAATGTCAGGACCCAGAAACTTCAGCAGCCTCTTGTAGGGTATGAACTCGGCCTCGGAAACCTCCTTCTGTTTAATGTGAAACGCCGGACGCTTTGCGATGCGCTGATGCAGCGGATGAACCATCAAGTACGGTACTCGCTGCTCCCCTGCCGTCCCCAGTGTTTTCTTCGCAACACGATGCCGCAGCACAACGGGCAGTCCTTCCTTTCCCCTCTCCATCACCGCATTGTCTGGGGCCACTACGAAATCCGCAGATCCGGCCTTCGTGATTTCCACGTCACCGTTCATCAAATCCAGTAAGCCAAAGTGCAAAGAATCGAACGATACCCGGGGGTCCGTGTTCATCAAGGCATCCAGATAGTTCACTTCCACTGAAGGCATTTCCACCTCCGCCGCTCGCAGCACACGTGACTTTTCCTTCACCCCATTGCAGTTGTCGGGCGATGGCACGTCCGACGTCGTATTCGTAACATTCATTTCTGGAGCCTCGGAGTTTGAGCTCTGCTGGTCCATTGTGGTGTGCAGTCAAACAGCTCTCTGAGCTGTATCGATGTATGTATGTCTATCACCAACACGGTCTAGGATCAATATGTGGGACACCACTACTGACGCAATAATTCAGTCTTCTCTCAGAACAACTTCTTACTCGATACTTCTGTGAAAGACGTTAGAAAAAATATCTTTTGAATCACAATAATTAGAGAAAAATTAAAAAACTCAAAAGAATAGATATGGCACAAGGAGAAGAGACACCAAAGATGAGATGCGTTGTTTCTCAGCTGCCTTTCGAATGCGTTTTTTTATGTCATCGTTAAGAAAAAAAATTGTGTGTTCGTGTGTGATAAAGAAAGAATGCATGATGCGTTAATGCGAAGCTGAATCCACCATCTTCAGAACCAAATTGTACAATGGAGAAAACGTATGGGAAGAACCTCCTTACGGTGATGGGGAGCGGACTCGAAAGAGTTAGGGATATCTACTGTACAGCACTTTTACCTCTTTCGGTAGTTGTGTTTCAGGCTATTATTATTTTTTTCATTATATATGAATTATTTTTGGTTTCTTCGCGCCTTGAGAAGCAAAAGGGGCACCCAAAACTGTATTTGTATCTGTATCTGCAGCAAAATACACTCCCGATGTATCTACTACACATGAGCGAAGACCACTTTTTTCGATGGATCCCTTGTCAGGGGCAAAGTAATGCATCAAAGCGAAGCGATGCTGTTTTCCGTCTCTCCTTAAACGGCATCGGCGGACGCGTTGTCCCTATTCATTTCCTCACGCAACTGTTCGTTCCAAGCGTATATCTCTCGCCGCCGCTGCTCCCTCAGTGCCGCCTGTTGCTGCACGGCGGCGCTGTTGGGGGTCAGGCGCCCGCGTGCCGTCAGCGCCGCACCACCACGGCTCGTGCTGGCGAGTCCACCGCTCGTCTTCCGGTGCGCTGACGATCCGTTGGTGGCTGTAGTGGACGCGGACGTCTTTGCTTGGATGCCCTGCGCACCCGTCGCGGCACTGGCGGAGGTCAGACGCGAGGTCTTTTCGGCACGGGAGCCGCTGACGGTCCCCACTTTGCGGCACGCCAGCAGCGGCTGAGGATCGGATGTTTTGAAGACGGACGGGGTCGAGGCCGCCTTAGGACACACCGCGCCAGGTGGCGTAGCGGTGACGGGTTGTGCTGCTGGCGACTGCTCCGCCGCATGCGGCTCTCCTTCCGTGTTGGAAGGCGTGGTGGTGGTGGTGGTGGACTCCGCCATCACGCGAGTCTCTTCCGCCCCGCTGTCCTTCGCACTCTGGTTCACCTCCGGCACCGAAGGCGACGAGACGGACTCCACACGAATGTGAGAGCGGCTGTGGAGATGGGCAAACTCGAGCGCCGGGAGCAGTGAGGGGTGGCCGGAGCTGGCGACGGGTCCGCCGGCCGGCTCCACCACACCTGTCGTGCGGGGCGGCGGCACCGGGCCGAGCAGCGGCCGCATCGAAATGACGTTCTTCTTTGGGGGGCCGACATAACTGGAGGCGGCCTTGAGCGGCGCGCCGCTGGCTCCAGCGGACTTTGCGAGCGGCGTCACACTGATGGAGAGAGAGGAGAGCCCCGAGGAAAAGGATGGGCTGGTGGTATTGGGGCTGGACAGCTTACACCCGCTGGTGAGCGCACTCGTGCCTTGCGGACGGCACGGTGGGATTGCGGCGCTGCCACCCGGACGAGCGAGCGAGAGGGACTGGGGTGGCGGGGGCAGCGGGCGATGCGACGTGCTTGGGGGTGCCGCACTATGGCTTTGTGTCGGATGGGACGGCACTGCCGTCATCCCGCAACGGGATCTCTTGCGGGATAAAAAGGCAATGATGTCAAGCTGTCACACGGTACTCGGTCGCTCTCCCGTGAAGATGCCTGTCGCAGATGAAGGCGTCTGCCGTCAACCTTCTAAAAAAGAAAAACGAAACGAAGAACAGTTTCAGTTGGTTGTCGTCTCAGATGAAATAGACGGCACAAGGTTGTGTATGTCGGCCTTTTGGGTAAAAATGAATTGGGGTACCAGGAACTCTTGAAGCAGAACCCCAATCTTGATGCACCAAACTGGAGAATGTATTGAAAATTTACAATACGCAGTAAATGTGTTAGTGGAGAAGAGACAAACTTAAACTACTTTAAAATATTAGGGTTCCAAAAGAGAATTCGTTAAGCAGTAAGGTGAGCGGCATTTCTTCTTAATGGTGGCAATCAGTAGGGAGGTGAGGTATTTCCCTTCAGTAAGTGCTTCATTGAGGGAACCTACCGAAAGCTGCTGTATTAAAGTGTTTTGTGGTGGGATCTCACAACCGCTGAAGCAGTGTAAATGCAAAGGCGACCAACAACGTTTTGTTGAGTGCCAATCACACGAGAGAACGCTTTCGCGAGGTGTACTTCACACTTAACTACTCTCTCTCTCTCTCTCTATGACCCCTCACTCATTTCACTGGTGCGAAGCCAACTACAAAATATATGTATTTATTATCGCTTAATCTGGTGGACGTGCAAGCACCCAATGATAAGGGATCGGTTTCGGGCCCCGCAGTGCATCCTGTTCCATCGAATGGAACCGCCTCCGCACAGAAGTTCAGCGGAGGCCCAACCCCAAGTTGAGCGCGCTTATTTTATTATTAGTATTTTTTGCCATTTAAAATATTAACAGAAGGGAGAGGGGCCATAAACGGCCTCTGTCTCTTCGCTACCGCAGCCTGAAGTCCTGATCGTACGAGTACTCCCCTAGCTGCCCGTGAAACTCAATGTGGAGTGCGATGTCCAGGTCTCGTGGGTTGCCTTCATTCGGTGTGCAGCGCATGACGAACTCTGCCTTCTCACCCGGCATCATGTGCATCGAGTGGTACAAATACAGCACCGTCTGCCGCCAGTGGGTGGGTGGAGAGTAAGGGGATGTGTCCAGCACCACCGTCTCGTGGCCGGCCTCGAAGGGGGTGTCGAAGTGCACGCAGACCGCATCCAGCAGAAAATCTTTTTGGGCGGTCAAAGCAAAGCTTCGGGTGAAAGAGAGATCGTCCACCGCCACCGTGTTGATGTCGAAGGAGAAGAACTGAACCATATCCGTCATAATTTGGTTTCTCTCCACCGTGTCAACGAGAGGCTCAATGTAGGAAAGACGCTTGAAGTAGCTAAAGTCGAGCCCCTCCACGTTTTTCCACACATCAAACTTTTGGGCTTTGTACTGGGGATCGGAAATGCCACAGGCGTACATGTTAGCGTGGTCGGGAAAGAGCTGCACACCAGGAGCACCCCAGCGGTCTCGGGCGTAGAGTACTGTGTTGAGCATCGACTCGTACAGAAGGAAATACCCCATCCACTCGCTGATGATGATGTCGACCTTCTCGTCCAGCTCGAGCTCCTCGACCTTGCCTTGAATGATAGTGATGACATCCTTGAAGCCGTTGTCCTCCACGATCTGCTTCGCTTGCACCGCCACACTGCTGCAGTCTATCCCAATGACCTTCCGTGCCCCGGCCCGTGCCGCAAACATCGAAAGGATGCCGGTACCGCAGCCCACGTCCAGCACCACTTTACCCTTAAAGAGATGCGTGTTGCGCCACATGGCATCCCTGTAACTCGTGGTGCGGTGTGTGTCCTTGAGCATGTCCATGTGAATACCGTAGTGGCTGTAGCTGTCGAAATAGTAGTCCAACTTTGCTGTTGTAGCAGCGTCAGCAGGGGCAACGCTCATCGTGAGGGGTGCAGAAGGAGTGATCGGCAAGGAGAAGCGAGGGGACTCGTGTGGTGGATAGGAAAGCAATCGGCTCGGACAAAGGAGAGCTGTTCGACTATTACACGAGGAAGGAAAAACAAAGGGAAGTGTGAAGCGAAGTCGAGAACAGGGGAGAGCGGTGTTCCTCGTTGAGCAGAGCGTCCAACTCGTGACGCTAGAAATTCGAAAAGAGGGAATGGTTTTTTTTACGAGTCAGTAAAAGAGATCCGTATTTTATTGGTGTAAAATATTACAGAAAATACGCTGCAAATACTATTTAAAAAAAAAAAAAAAAAATATTAGCAGCAACAGGCGTACATTCACGTCAATACAAAAAAATCACAAATCATTCGCACTCCGCACAAACATGTGTGGCGCTCCTCCCTCAATAGAGAAAGATGCAAAAGAAGCACCAATTGTTTCACCATTTTACTCCCTTGTGACGCCTGGCCGAAACCTTCGCCACAACCGCTAGTGCACCTCAGTGAGTGCAACACATCGCGAAAATCATAAACAAACGTTAGAAGAGTCAGACGAGTGAGACGAACGGAGAGAGCACGACTACGACTGACACCGCTGGAGCTGCTGCTGCAGAAGTTCCCACTCCATGTGTGCGATACCGCTCCACGACGTCTCCGCCGCCCAAAGCCGCATCATTTGCTGTAAATACGAGACGGCGGACGAGTTCATTACCAGGCTGAGACCCGCTAGCCTACTTGCTTTCCGTGGAGTTTCTTTCATCTTCTTCGTGTGGCGCCGAGGGTTTGGTGTGTGCTCTTTGTCCTCATCGGACGGCCCAAAGCAGCTGAAGAGGGTGTGTACAAAGTGCCGGCTGAGACGAAGCAAGTAGTTTTGAAAGGCATTTCCGTAATACGCGTCCCCC
>JASAOA010001631.1:0-27589 GCA_030849815.1 Vickermania spadyakhi | reverse complement strand
GTAAAGAAAGACATTTCATATTTTCATCTTAACATTTTCACTCCGCAAGCTCCAAAAAAATTTTGGTTATTTCGTACTATATCGGAATGCTACACACTAGTGAATTAACTACGGAAAAATATTTTTCAAAAGCAAGGACTGGGTCGCAAGGGTTAAGATCTTCAAGAGGCATTGATCTCACTGAATGACGGCAGACGTACCTTCGTCGTCGCCACTTTCGAATAGTTGTCCGCGAAGTCTCGAATCTTGTGTCGTAGGCTGTCCCCCCACAGCGCCTCGTTCTTCGGGGCCATCGAGCTACCCATGGTGTACACCGACACACGGGCCGTCACCTGTGCGTCATCCGGGACATTCCTCGCAAACACAGAGATCCTTGTTTGCTCGGGAGGGACATAGATCCGTCCCGTCAGGGTTTCCATGCCTCCGTCCTTAAACACTTCCACCACACTATCATCCACCAGAACATGCAGCTGTAGCTTCTTCGAGTTCTGAAGGCTCAAGGACGCTCTACCGCGCAGTGTCGACGTGTTCCCGCCCGAGCCCGAGAGAGAGCGGTCCAGTGACAGTTGCGGAGAAGCCAGTGGGCACCCGGACTGCGTCCCACACACTTCCCCAGAGCGCCGGGTGGAGGACAGCGTGTAGAGCACGCAGTCCATACCGTACGGCCGAAGCACAGCGTCCCAGCGGTCGCAGATGGTGTTTACCTCGCAGGTGGTATTGCAGCGCTGCACATCATCGGAGTTAAATTCGCCGTAGAGGGGTATAGTGCGGAAGCGCAGCCCATCCCCCACCCCACCCGCAGCCTTGCAAGACGCCTTCGTCGGCATTTCCAGGGTCACCCGAGTGTACGTGCTCCCGTCCTCCGCACCACGGATGTGAAGCCCCAGCTCTGGCGGGTGATCGTCGTTGGGAACCATCCAATCGGCTGGCAGCTCAAAATCTACGAGGACCTCGTGGTAAGGAGTGGGGTCTGTTGTGACCTGCACCGGTACGACTGTGTACGTTCCAGTGAGCGTGTAAGTGATAGAACTGCTAATTTTCTCTCTTCGCAATGCCTTCAGCTCTGGCGCTGGAGCCGACATTAATTTCCTTTCGGCGACGCTGTACTGCAGAACCCGCAGAGAAGAAATTGCTCCAGCCCACCCCTGTTCACGCACCGCGGTGGCATTGTCCCAATCCTCTGGCACATAGCCCCATAGTCTCTCTGTCTTGGTGATCGGATCCCAGAATGTTTTGGCGTCGACAAGCGTGCCCAGGTCCACGAAAGTAGGAGGCCGCAGCTGGTCCTCAACGAACTGTTCATTCTCCTTTACGGTACCGTACACTACGTAATCTCTGCAAGCATGAAGCATCGTCAGCTTAAGAAACCAGTTCGAACGCAGCGGAAAGTAGTCTGGCACGCCAAACATGCTGAAATTAGCATCGCGATAGAGCACATGCGAGTACGTGTACTTGTCCTGAAACTGAGGGTCGGTGGTGGAAAAAACAGCCACTATGGCCGCATTAGTTTTCTCCTCCTCAGCCGCTACGCCAACTCTCCATTCCTCACGGGTTTCAGGAGCGGCCCACCACCCCGTAGGATCCCTGAAGTTGTGCCCCAGCACAGTGAGGGATGGTTGGGTGTCCGCAGCCGCTAGCACGGGATTGAGTGAGTTCTGCTCTAAATACACAGCTCCTGACGGCAGAGATAAGGTCGTGCTCATACATAGTCGAGGAATGCCAGACGCCGCCAGACACGTATACGCAATGATAGGCTTGTCGTCCGCATCCAGTGAGACAGAACCTCCGAGAGATCCCGCAGCGTTGTACCACTGCGTGGGCGGGAGGAGGACGTTACCCGACGAATCCTGATACCACGTGACGTAATCCGTCGAGGCGAAGTGAATCCATCCCTGAGAGTTCGTCTCGGAGGGATCAGAGGTAAACTCGGCAAAAATGTCAATCTTTCCGTTCTGTGCGTGGCGAAGAGGGGCCGACGGGCGACCAATCCGATGTCCGGGTGAGTAAATGTGAAATTGCGGTGCGTAAAGCAACGCAGACGAACACGGCACCCCACTACACCACAACAGCCAACAAAGGAATCCTATCGCAAGCTGCGTTGTTGTCCACTGCGTCATTTCGAAGCAGCACAGCAGCTATCTAACCAATATTTTTGTTCTGTAAGGGAGCTTTTGCATTCAATGCTTCTCTATCATTCACTAGTCGTGATACGTTTTCGGTTTCTGTATGGGTGTGTATATGACTGTTTGATTTTGTTAATTCGAATATTCGACTCTCTTCTGCGATGCACAAAAAAAGGGTTACGGGTATCCCAATTGAATTAAAAAATTTGACTAAATGTTTCTTCCTACGAGCTGAAAGAAGGTGAACAACAAATCTTTGTGCGCTTCCTCGACATATATATATATATATATTTTTTTGAAGTTAGAGAAAGAAGTAGAAAACGGTTACCACAGAGCGTTAAAAGTGAAGGTACAAACGTTTTGATTCTCCAACAATCGATATAGGTTTTTAAAAAAGGAAAAACAAAGAATTGAATATTTTTTTCTGGAATATGCCATGAGGCTTATGGATTAGGCATTACTATCCGAGTCCTCCTCACTACTGGAGCAATCTTCTTCACTACTCTCGTACTCACTACTCTCGTACTCACTACTATCGTACTCACTACTCTCCTCTTCATCATTTTTCTCCAACTCTTCATCTGGGACTTGTTGGGGGCGGCGCTGGTACATCTTCCGCAGCTCCTCTAGTGGTATTGCCTGGTCCTTATCCAGTCCCTCCACCACATCCTTCATGTCCTCCAGTGACTTCGTCTCTGCCGTTCGCAGCGTCGTCTCGTCGTCCCGAAAGCGCTTCGATGGGATGTAGGCGGTGTCCTCGTCTACCTCCAAACCGCACGAGACCGCCAGACGGTGATACACTCGGCGAAGGTTCTTCGCCACCGTGTAGTACTCGGACTCCTTGTGATTGTACGCCAGGGCGTTGGAGATCATGAGAGTGACGTCCACCTCGACTTCATTGTCACAGTTGTATTTCCCTCCTAGCAACTTCTCTCGGATCGTGCTTAAGTCCATCGGTGTGTCCACCACGTCAAGGTACCCTGGAACTTCCTTAGGGTTTACCGGCTTGGCGAACATCGATAGGGTGTCTGCCTCACCAAGCTTTCGGATGTACTCAAGGCATTTCTCTTTATTAAGTGTTGCAGACATCGCAACGTGCTGTTAATGGCTTCTTGTTTTCTCCTTCCAGATGAATTTACTTTTATTTGATTGATAAAATCAAAAATGACAGACGCGCAATAATAATTGGTCATACATAATACAATCCTCCATAATAGTGGCTTTGTATGAAATACATATCAACGCAATTCACAATCACCATTATCACATATATTTTTCAGAGAAGTATTGCATATCAAGGAAAAGAAAACAACGGACATAGTGCTACATGCCTTTATCTTTGCACTCGTTAAAAATCTCTCGTACAGTGATGTGAACTCTGGCCCTGTGACCACGGTTTCCCCCGCATAGTCCAGTCACGATACTGATGTAGTCGACGGTGTCCAATGGAACGCTCATATCCATCTGTACCGCCGTCTGGTTGGCCAAGCCCACTGTCCCCCTCAAAGTCCAGCTGCTGATCGACAAGGGAGATACCCTCGGTCTCATGAGAAGTCTTTAATTCTGCAGTGGACGAGAGCCCGATGGAAAAGGAAGGCAGGGCATTTGTGGGCATAAAGACACCGTTGTGTTTCAGCTGAAAGAGTTGCTGCAGCTCCGCCTCGTGCTGTTCTCTTTCGTCAAGTCGATCTTTCTGTTCCGCAGCTTTCAACTGGAAAACTCTTTCAGCTAGATACTTCATCGCACTCCACAGTCCCGTCTGTGGTGCTTCAGGGTTCCCTAAAGCGATCCCGAGGGCAGCGGACACTGGGAAAACAGGAATCTGTACACGTCGCTGCAGCTCTTCCAGCTTTTGGATAGTGGGGAAATTCTGATCATCACGATCGATATCCATCTTGTTGGCAAAAATCATGATTGCCCGCTCGCTAAGGTGTTGGTCGTAGTACTCCAGTTCACAGCGCAAATGCTCCACCACCTCCCAAGGCTGCAGAGGGCGGTCGCTACCAGGCTGATAGGTTTCACTCATGTCTACCACATACGCGATGGTCTTACTGCGCTCCACATGCCGAAGAAACTGATGTCCCAGCCCGCGGTTCTCGTAGGCCCCTTCAATCAGGCCAGGGAGGTCGGCGACCTTGCACGTCTCCCCGTAGACACTGTGGAGTATGCCAACGTAGGGGCGCAACGTAGTGAAAGCGTATGGAGCGATGGTGGGTTTGCTGGACGTGAGCGCCGCAAGGAGAGACGACTTACCCGCATTGGGGTAGCCGATCAAGCCGCAATCCGCAATGAGCTTCAGTTCAATCTGCGCCAGCAGCGTGTTTCCTGGCAGTCCTCGGGTCGATTGAATAGGAGAATGCTGCCATTTGTTCGCAAAGGCGGCGTTTCCCTTGCCACCTTGCCCGCCCTCCAGCAGCAGCACCTCCGTTTCAGGAACGTCGAGATCGTACAACACCTCGTTAGTGTCCACATCGGATATCTGGCAGCCCAGAGGAAGGCTGAGCCAGAGGTCCTTTCCACGTTTTCCGTGTGCCTGTCGGGCATATCCACAGCTCCCTGGCTCAGCGGTAATGGGATTTCCCAACTTCTGGATATGCCGGAGATCCACGCGCTTCGCATCGCATCGGGCGAAGACACTTCCACCGTTTCCACCGTTCCCTCCCCCCGGACCGGCAAACTCGTTGCCATGTTCGTGAGCCATAATGCTCACGCCATCTCCGCCCGCCCCACTGGCAAGAAGCACTTTCACGCTGTCCACAAATCCTTGAGCTCGACGAAGAATTCGAATATTTCGCATCGGTTCTGCTCAACGCAATGGCTATTCAGTGGCACGAAGCATAAGAAAAGTAAAGAAACTACTGAAACACAAAAAAAGGGATTCAACTTATTCAGTATTCTGTCTTGTTATTATTGTTATTTTATCCTGAATCGTGAAGAAAAATAATAAGGGAATGGAGAAAGAAGCATGACATTTATTGATAACACAGTGGATCGCTTCCTTCACAGCAGTATTACTTTCATGTCCTCTCACACGTGTTCATTTGGTGTTGTTGTTTTTAATTGTTTTGTATTTTATTAGTTACGTTATTACGTGACGACCATCATGTTAGTTAAAAAATAGATACGAAGCGTTCACCTCTCCATCTCCACCTCACACTCTTTGCAATACTGCTGTCAATTCGCATCCCGAGCTAATAGTAATACAACGAGGAAGCAAAAACAATATCACGTTTGATGAGCTGAATGCCCTTCAGAAACTTGTCATGGAGTACAATGCTTCCAATAGCAGGTGATCGAGCTGCTGCAGCCAGCTGCCTGAGCATTTCTTCAAGTCGGCGCATCATTCGGATGATGTCACCCTCATATGCACTGGTTTTTTCCACGAGTTCACAAAACTTGGCTCCTTTCGCCCAGAGGTAGGTCACCTCCATCAACGACGGGAACACTTTTTCAACCACAGCATTCTCTTGTGTCAAGCCGCTTTCTATGCTGACTGTGGCGATACGAGTCACAACTTCGTTGAGTCCCTTCAGTGGCTCCTCAAACTCTGATGGAAGAGCAAAGTTATCCGGAGTGCGGTGTACATTCACTAAGCACGACAGTAAAGCGACGATCATTTCGGTTTCCATGTTGTTCAATAATCCCTTGTACAGTAGTTCCGTCAGAAGAATTTCACTTTCATCCGACGTTGTGATTTCGGATGCTACTCGGGCCTTTCTAAGGATTACATTATCCTTGTCAATATAGTCCAATCGTCGAAGGACTCGCATCATTTGCTTGAGCTCTTCGGAGAAAACCACCGCATTCATGCCCTCTAACTCTGCCTTCACGGATTCTAGTTGTTTCTCTAATCGGAGCTTTTCCTGAAATATGTCGAACTGAGATTGCAGCTCAGCCGTCATCCCCTTTTCCATGGAGGTATCTTTCAGCTGCTTCTCCAAGCTCTCCACTTGTTTCTGAAGGCGCTCGAGTTGCTGATCCTTCACGCCCATCTGCTCCGCGGTGAGCACAGGTGCCTTATCATCACCGTACTCCTTGTAAAAGCGAAAGAGAGTGCGAACCATCTGAGATCGTCCCACCTCCGAGTCCGCATCGGATGGCAACTTGGACTTTAATGTCGACAGGGACTCGACGTCACTCAAGTCAAACTTCACCTGGTACAAATCTGCCTTGGCGCTGGTGTATTCTGTGATGTGGCAGGGCCGAATCACATCTGTAGTGGAACCGTCTATCTTTTCACACACCACTGAAGCCAAAATAGAAAAAGCGTGGCAATCCTCCAAGTCCGCCTCATGGGACTTGGCTTGTATGGCTCGGCAAATACCCCAACCAAAATCCACTTGATCCGACTCGCGACGAATGCGGACAAAGCGACCCTCCTGAACCCAAGATTTTATAAACTTCGGAAGACGAACGATCGCGTTAATCTCATTCTTCTTCTTTCGAAGTAGCTCGTTGCATAGGGTGTACTGCCGAAATGTACTTTCCCCGGTTACCTGCATTTGATTGATAGAAGACTGAAGTGCCAGACATTGGTCTTCCAATGCAGGTCGATGTCTCAGTCTCTGATACTGCGCAAAGCTTCGCTTCATCATGAATTCCGGATCCACATCTTCCACGCGTAGGAGATTCAGCACCATGTTATACGTTAAATGAAAGCTACTGTTTAAAACATCTGCACCGCCGCCCATTAGGGACTTGAGGGTGTCAGGCTCTACAGCTTCGTCTACCATGGCTATCACCACGCCGACACGATCCAAGCCACGGCGACCTGCTCTGCCCGACATTTGAATGTACTCACCGCCCGTCAGGTATCGCTTCTTTTCCCCATCGAATTTTTGTACAGCCGTGAAGACGACAGTACGAGCGGGCATATTGAGCCCCATAGAGAAGGTTTCTGTGGAGAAAAGCACCTTCACCAGACCCGCCTGAAAAAGAATTTCAACCACCTCCTTGAGGATAGGCAGAAGACCCGAGTGGTGAATCCCAACTCCTCGCTTTAACAGCGGTAGGAGATGCTCGATGGCAGGAAGCTTGCGATCCTCTTCTGGAAGAGATTCCATCGCATTCTGATACGCCTCCGTGACGAGTGCGTCCTCCTCTGTGCTGTTGAAGTTTAAATGTGAAATAGCCAGAGCGTTGCGCTCACATTCTGCCTTCGCAAAAGAGAAAACAATGACTGGGTACATGTTCATGTCCATCACAAGTTTGATAATTTCCTTGACGGGCTCCGTTTTATTTGATCCTCGGCGCTTCTCCCCACCTTGCTGCGGTCCATTCCCGTTGCCGCCGGGAGCGGCGCCCATCGCTGCCATGGCCTGTGAAAAGTTATCTTCTCGGAACTTGCTCTTCTCATCCACAATACAAAATATACCATCTGCCCCTGAAGGGTAAAGATAATGCTGAAGAGGGACAGGGCGGTAGTTCGTATGGATTACATGAACTTTTGTCCGTGGATGGATGCTTTCCACCCAGTCCGCGAACTCCATGGCGTTTGGAATCGTAGCAGAAAGAAACACATATTGGCACCCATCTGGGAGAAGACTAATGGTTTCCTCCCACACCACTCCACGAGACTTATCCCTCATATAATGTACTTCATCGAACACCACGCAGCCCACTTCACGTAGCATTTCAGTGCCACGGTACAGCATACTACGAAGAATTTCAGTGGTCATCACGAGACAATCTGACTGAGCTTTTATTGTAGTATCCCCCGTCATCAGACCTACAGATTCATACTTGTCTGAAAATTCCCGAAACTTCTGATTACTAAGTGCTTTGATGGGAGAAGTGTAGATCACTCGCTTTTTGTCCCTTAAAGCCTTTGCGATAGCGTAGAGAGCTACTGTCGTTTTGCCTGCAGATGTGTGGGCGGAGACCAGAACACTATCTCCATTCTCCAGGGCGTCAATACTCTCCTTCTGAAACACATCCAGCTCGTACGGAAAAACCATGGCCGGATCCACCTCCCGCCGGCACCGCTTTTTGGCGGGCTCGTGATGCTCCGAAGTCATTCGATCAGACTTTCTATACCAATAAAATGTTCTGAAATGGTCTGCCGCAAGCGTCGTCTTACCAAATGAACTACTACTCTTATGTATGGTGGGTTCCTTTCTATTTAGAGTTTTTTTTGTATTTAAAAAAAAAAAAAAAAAACGGAAAGTTAAAGGAACTTAAAAGAGTCAATATAATATAATCATTTAAAGAAGAATAAGATAAAACAAAAAGAGAAGAACAAAGGTGGATCCAAGAACAAGCAGCCCAACATAATCTACACTTTACTTTACGGATGCTCTAGAGGGAAGTATTTTGTCGTTTGTGCGCGTTGTTACTTCTTTCTTTTCTTGCAGATTTACAATTTAAACTTTTAATCGTTCAAATGACACTTCAGGGCATTCGTGTGGAGTTGCTCTCAGCAGGTTTAACATTTGAGAGAAGCCTCCTCACGCAAGGCATTCTCGACGTTCCGAAACAAAATTTCGGAACTTTCTTGAGCTCTTTCAATCATCCTTCTCAATACATCTGGAGAGAGACGTGTGATCGCTTCAAACCACACAATGTTCTCCTTGTTGTGTCCTGCAAAAGCAACAGAAAGTAGAGGGCAGTCAGAGCGTATTTCCTCGTTTGTCAGATCAACTACGACATGACTTTCTAGCACTCCAGCAGTGAAGGCGCACACTACATCACTCATAGCGACACGGGCATTGGCTAGTGCCAGACAGGCTGCGTTAATGCAGAGTGTCTTCTCCTCCCCATCTAGTTGAAGTATTTCAATGTTGACATGAATAACGGAGTTCGGGTACTGCTTCAAGAGAACCAGAGAGCGCATTACTTGTGCGACGGTAGATGCGATGTCTTCGCAGTGCCTATTCTTTCGCTGTGGATTCCGTCGCCGTTCACCTGCACAAGCCGCGATGGCGACGTCACAAGTGAGAATCGCTTCATCCGCTTTTCCGGCGATGGGCCTTCCATCCAACGATGATTGCGGGCCGAAAACGGTGGCACACACTCTCGACTTTCCGGTAGCGAAGACGCAGCTCCCATCTGCAGAGCTGCTGCAGTCAAACTCTATGGTGACGGCTCTGGACTCGTGAGGTCGCCTCCCATCCAGCCGTAGACCAGCTGTATTCACGTACTCTTTTTGTCGGGACATGTTCTCAGCACACTATGTACTCCTATCAGAGCCAACATAAAGAAAAGAAAAGAAACAGCAAACGACGTTAATTATTAAAAGAATCAAGGGCAACCCTTAAACAGTAGTTCCAGCAGCTTCTCATAGATTTTTAGCTCACCAGCGCCAGGCAGAAAAAAAATTAGATCCGCTGAAACAAAGGAAAAAAATAGAAGGGGTGAGAAAAAAAAAAGAGGAAGTCATTTAACAGTTTCCTATTTCAGTCCTCAAATCCGAAGGTTGGTGGGGGCACACGACAATGCCGAAATACCTTCAATACAGCACTAGCATCCGCACCGCGCACCGGTATTCCGCCTTAGATAGCTCCTGTGGAGAAAATACGATGCCACACTTACGAACGAACCTTCTCACTACTGGATATTCGGCATTGGTAGTTTCCTGCTTTCGTCTTATAACGAATCCACTTTCGTGTTTGATACCCGTACGTCGGTTCTACCACAGGTAGTGAATTGATCCGAAGACCTGTCAAAGACTCTGAGAGAAACTCAAACTCCATGCGAATGGGAGGTCGATCCCAGGCGGAGCTCTCCGCTGAGGTGGGGGCAATCTGTACTGTCTCCGATGCGAATGAAATTTCTTCTCCGTTTCCCACCTTTGGAAGCTTCCACACGATCACGTTATCCGGAGCGACGTACTTCACCTTTCCCTTTCCGACTCGCATCGACACCGTGGCAGTGTTGGGGGGGCAAGGAATGTAGAGTCGCACCTGCTCCGCCACCTGTCGTTCGGTGAACTCCGACCGCAGCATAAACTGCATTTCGGTACGTGTACTGGATACTTCTTCAAAGCGGGCGGCGGATATCAGGAGAGGCGGGGAAATGTCCACCGATGACTTGTACGACATTAGTATGAACTCTCCATCAGGAGGGATAAAGCGCAGGTTTTGATCCTCATCATGGCGATTTAGCCGTACACACGAATGAAACGAAACGTCTTCCAGTGGCGACACGTTGGACTCCGAATCTCCGCTTCCCTCCCCAAAAGTCTTCGCGTTGAGCAACAGCTGGCACTGAGGCATTCCAGTAAGAAAATTTTTGACTAATATTTTTCCGACAACGGAGCTTGTCAATACATCGCCTTCGCGCGAGAGCAGCATGTTCATTTCTTCAAAGACATCCACAAACATTTCGTTGACGTGATACACCAATCCGCTGGCCCTCCAGGGGCACTCGCCGGTGATGCAAGAAGTCACGGACTCAGCGGAAGGAACATCCTTTACAGCATACGAGTCGATTCCGTCTGCTGTAATAAATTTTTTAAAAGCATCCGCATCTGACAAAACAGGATATCCAAAATCCATCGATTCATCAATGATTTCCAAGATTGCTACAAAGTTAGTCCGTAAAGTGGTTTCCGTAATCCGTTTGAAATACGACACCAACACTTGAGCTAATCGAATTCCATATTGAAAAATAGAAACGCAATGCACATTACTCTTGGAAACAAAGACAAAGAAAAGCTCACCAATGGTGAGGTGGATGAAACATAATCCTTGGATCACATTCACAGGGGGGACCTCATCCATAGATTTCTTCGACATCACCTTAGAGCGAAAGTAATCTGCTAAAGTCCGCACGGGCAGGCAATCGCGGAACTGGCGGGATAATATAATATCCCCCCGATTATTCAGAATTAAAAAACTGCAAATCATCACTGACTACTGCAGTTCAAAGACACTGCCGAATCTATATAGAGATAAATAGAAAAGAGATAGAGAGAAGCAGCACTCAAATGAGTAAAACATTGATGTAAAAACAAGGAGGGAAGAGCAGCAACGATATTTAAAAAAAAAGAAGAAGAAGTAATTTAACAACGCGGCACTTTCACGCACACAACAGCAAGAGCAAGAATGAGAAACATATGTTGTAGTAACTAGCTTTAACATTAAACTCGTTTAATGTTAAAGCTAATAGTAAGCGGAATGGCTGTCGTTCAAGTGTGAAGTAGCGGCCGCATCCCTCCGCACTAAATGTTGTTCTTGTTTTTAATTGAGATTACGGTTTTTCTTCAGTCCCTTCAGCTGACGCAACAATATGCTTTTTGTACTCACTTTGCACCTCTCGCTTGCGCTTGCGTCTCTCCAGACCCGCTTTGTCTCGTTCATCAAAAACCGCCACTCGTAAATGAATTTTCCCCTCCTTGTAGCCATTCAGTTTCTCCATTGCGATTTTTGCACTCTCACATCGTTCATAGACAACGATGCAGAACCCTTTAGATATCGGAGAACATCCTACTCTTAATTGCTGAATGGCTCCATATTTTCCAAAGAATGAGTACAATTTCTCCTTCTCTTGACATTGTTTAGCCGGGAGTCCGGAAATAAGGAGAATGCGCTCGTCTGGCATCCCTTCTACACTATTAATCCTACAGAACTTAGAAATAACAGTAAAAAAAGTAGGTGATGTGCAAAAAGAAAAAGATGACCATAGTGATGACACACCGAGGGCTTCCGTTCTTCACCGCCATTACACGCTCTAAACGGACATTGGTTTTCTTGCTTTAGGTTTGCATCCCCAAGCTATTCCTGGATTAATTGTCTAATAAAATGGACGCAGATGAAATTGTTTGGACATTTGGTGCTTCGACGCTTTCATGGCCTACATACAGAATGTATGGAAGCACACGAGCAAGGAAACGAGCTTGAGCGACGTCGTGAGTGATCAGAAGTGATGGAATCAATTGTCTCGTAAATGCTTCATATCCTTTTTCAGTTGTGCAGAATAGCACTCTTTTGCGCTCAAGGCCGCTACTGGCGAAACGACGGAACATGTTTCTGCGGCAATTTTTCTCCTCCTCATCTTTAACGCGGCACATAAAGAAGACTTGTGTGGAAGTGGATAAGTATTCAGCAAACTTTTCAGCTCCATCATTCCACTCATCTCCCTTTCCTAAAACTTCCCAAGTGACGCACACTTTTGAGCCGCGAAACTGGTGTTTTTTAAAAGCAGCCACAACTTCATTAGAAGGCAAGACTGGTACCGTAGCATATGGTGCCTGGTTTGTCGTCACTGAAGATATTGGGACGTCTCGGTTAGGTCTTGGGTTTTCCCTAGGGGCCTGATGTCGCAGGCGAAGAATTAAAATCGACACAGCACCGGCTAAAATAGCGAAGATAAGTGGAAAATTTTGGCCAATTGCTTCAGAAATACGGTCCAACAGTGGTTTTCTGTGCATTACAGGCATTTTATGGCTGGGAGGAAAAAAAATTGGCCACAGCTAAGACACACTAGACAAATACCAACAACATACAGAAAGGAGAATGTAGTATTAGAAATGGTAAAAGGTCCATCATAACACAAATAGCTCAAAGACAACTAAAGCAGTGACGATTTTGAACCAGGTGTTTGTCTGATATCTCGCCAAGTAGGGTAATACTGTTTTTCATGTTCCCTACAAGCACGAGTCAAGGCTGAAAGATGTATCCCGCAGTTGTTCGGGTAATAAGACCACGCTCCATTAAATTTTGAATTGAAGCTTTCAGATTAGCAGGGGAAATCAAAAAACTTCTTTGATTCCCATGGTATACTTTCTCAGATAAATCTTTATGTGATAGTGGCGAGCATTCTTTTATAGCTTTCACAATTACTGTTTCAATAATGGTGCCAATCGACATACGATTCGAATCAATGGCAGGGGCAGTGCTGTCTTCACCACCCCTGGAGTGAGAAGTTCCATCAATAACAATGTGCGCACTTGCAGAGCAAAAGTCCTCCTTAAACTTGTATTCAGAATCCTCTTCTACAACAAGGCCGCAGTCGCACAACTTTCTGAGTTGCCGCTGTGTAGCAGGTGGTTCTAAACCGTTTTTCTCGCAAATCACGGAGATGCTCAGTGATTTCCTATCGTTGAAAGACAAAATAGTACTAGCAAACGGAGTTGGTGCAGTGATCATGTAACTCTTCCCCCCATGGTGCAATTCAAACTGTACTTTACCGAGATGTCTGAGAAACACTAAACGACGGCCATTGTGAAGAAGAGAATAAAAATTCATGAACCGTGATTCGCAATCGGCCATTTCATCAGCCAATTTTGGAGAACTTGCAGTCAAAGGTAACAGAGACCCCCCACGAAAAACAGTGGCTCGAAAAGAGAAACCGAGACCCCCTTCTTCGCTTTGAAATGACTTAACAAACTTTGAACTAATCTGCCAGCTTTTCTCAACATCTGTAATCATACACTCAAATGCAACACGTTTTTCAGGAATAGAGGCTAAAAATGCCCGTTCCACACCCAAGTGAATCGGTTCTGCTTGTGCAAGACGTGCGGACATACTCTTCTTCAGGACCCTGTCTAAAGCATCTTCATCCACCACTAAACTGTACAGCTTCGCAATATTGGAGATTAGTCGATCATCTAATTTCATTTTTTTGACGCTTCGATCATAGAAAGTGGAAACCGCTTCAACAAATCCCCCTTGGTTCAAAGTTAGGACGTAATTTCGTTCTTCGAATTCCTTTCCAATTAAAGAAAATAACTTTGTCGAGCGTTCAAGTACGTCAATCGTCATTTCTACCCCTCGGGATGGATTACATTCGCTGGGGTTGTTAATTACGGACAAAATTTCATCGATTTTTTCTTTCACTACTTTATCAAAAGTTTTTTCGATTTCATCATCGCAGCACATGTCAGAATAAAATTCGACAAATTGAGATAAAGCATCAAAGTTCCATCGTCTTGCCATACTAGCGCACCCTGAGCCTGAGTTAAATAAAAAATCTTTGAAGGGAATCACCAAAAGTTCCCGCAGTCCATGTTTAATGTGCTTCAAAGTAGCAGTCATTACGGAAGTATTGTCACCGCAATTTGCACGGACGATGTTCTCCCAGTCCGATTCAATGCCTTTGACCCAACAAGCGAACTCAGGAACTAGAAGAGTTTTAACTTTATCGGCAGCGGAATCCGAATAAAGTTGAGATAAACTTGTTCTATAGGAATGTCCCACCAGAATGTTTATCACTTCTTCCGAGCTCCTTTCCAGCAGGAGTGCCATGAATTCTTTGAGAGTGGAGTTAAACCGCACCTCTTTGACAACAATTGATATCCATTCGTGAATGTGTGGCATCAGTCGGTGATTAAGAAGAATCTCTTGTTCAAAAAGAATATTGCCCGATTGGCAAAAATCCTTCGTACAGTCGGGGAAAAGAACGCAGCACAAACTGATTTGCTCAATAAATTCCCTCCATCCATGATTGAAACTCTCGAAGCAATCTATACCACTTCCATGTAAAGACAAAAAAAAGTGATAAAGGGTCCTCACTTGATCGGCTAGGATTCGATCAAATTTACTTTTTACTAAACGTCTTCCTTGGCCATTTAATTTAGATTGAAGAAGAGAAATGACTTGAAAAGAGTAGCGAAGCTTTTTGTTACTAAATACATCTTGAAGAGATTCGATTATGATCTTTTGTATCTCATTGTCGCGTGTTGTCATGTGTCATAGGACAACTGTGGTGCTTTTACAACGATTCTGCTTTCACTTTGTACACTCTCTAAAAAAAAAAGGGGGTTAGGAGGGTAGAAAATATACGCTAAACACAAACGCTAAGTAAATCATGCTATGTAAAATTGATCAACTCGTTATTTACTGCGCATATCTCATTCGTTATCATAGTTTATAGAGCACATTTTCTTACGGTTTAGTGTAGGTACTTCTCTTTTCACAGCCTTCTACGAGAAAAAATAGCTTTTTTATGAAATACTCTTTAATTAATGTTAATAACTGTACTTTTTGTTGTGATTGTTTCGTTCTTAATCGTCAAAAAAAAAATTAGCTCGAGGACTTCTTTTCCGATCGGTAAACCCCGACTACTACAGCATGATCCCTTTCGAATGGTTCAAGAGATACTTGTTCCAGAGGCTTCAGCTTATCTTTCTTAAGTTTATTCAATTCAGCAGCAATGACAACAGGTGCTTCCAGTGTGGAATCGATGCAATTGGCCTTGATCGAGATAACATAATGCCCTCCATTGCGTAGAAAGGCTTGTGCATTGAGAGCAAGAATACGCGCTTGATCAGGTTGGGCAACATCCATGAATATGCAATCAACCATAGAAACCAGCATGCGGTACTTCATCGGATACCGAGCATCCTCGATGATAGGGACAATGTTCGGTCGTCGTTTTGACATCTCTACTAAGTCACGTCCTACACGGTGAGAGAACTCTACCGCATACACAACACCCTCAGGTCCAATGAGGTCGCTCACATGACTTACAGTAGTTCCGCTGGCACCTCCAAGGTAAAGCACTTTAGATCCAGGGCCCATGTAGATACTCTTCACTCCTGCGTAAATGGCGGAAGACAGCTTGGAGCGGTACGGATTCCAAAGGCGATATTCCTTTTTTTCGTCACCACCTTGAGTAGCTCCCAGTTCAATTCGTTTCTCGCCATAGACGGAGATTCCAGGGACCATGTTCAATGTGCAAAGAGTGTCAGCCTTGCCTTTGGAAATAAAGACACCAGGGTGGAGCATGTGAGGCTCAACAATAACCTTCGCGCCGACACCTCCTCTGCCACGGCCTCCACCACCACCTCTGCCGCCACGGCCACGATCTCCTCCACGGCCTCCAAAACCGCCGCGGCCACCGCCACGTCCGCCAAAGCCGCCACGTCCCCCGCGATCACCACCGCGTCCACCGCCTCGCCCACCACGGAAATTTCCCCGCATCGGCTAAATTAATATTAATATTAAAGAACGAAGAGATGCGTAATAAGGGTGAAAGAAAGTCTAAACCCAATTAAATTACCACTGTACATATATATCAAAGAAAAGAAAAAAGAATGCAAAGACAGGGAATAAAAAGGTTGAAGCACAGTGTAGCGTTGGACAAAGAAATATCACAGAATTTAGCACAGTGTCAACTAGAAGTACTTTAACATTTACACAAAGTTATTATTTTTAAAAAAATTATTTATCAGATTTGGTTTCATTTTGCCAATGTTCTGTAATTCTCGCGAGAATTGCTGCTGTTGCAGCCCTTGAACAGAAAAAAAAAAAAAAAGCATAACCCCGCCTAATATTTTACCTATTCATTCGCTATTTTTTCGTGCACTTCTAGTAAACCAAGAAAAAAAAATTAAAATAAAAGCAGACAGTTAAGAAAAACAAAATGTATTTGCAGATAAACGAATAATAACAATCAGGTTAATATATGAATGAAGTTTTTGATGCTCTTCAGGTACTGGAAAGTTTTAAAATAATTATTTATTTTTTTAAGCCACACAGAGTTACATTTTAGAGAGATTTTTGGTTTTTGTTCTTGTGGAATGTGCACATCAAGGAAAACAAAAAAGGAAATAGTGTGATCGTAAGCAAGAAAGAGCGATAATTTTTGGTTAATCTTAAAAGAAAGATCCTCACTTCGATCGTGTGAAATAATTCAGCACTGGAAATAGTTTTTTTTTAAAAAGAAAGAACAATAAATTTAATTTTCGAGTTCTGAATAAACTTACCATTTATTATTTTTTTTTCCTTTCTATTTTTTTTGTTTCTGTTCTTGTTTATTTCTTTAAAGGCTTAAATTATTTTTTTGACAAACTGCGTACCCATACTGACTTGAACACCTATTCTTCTTCTACTTCTCGTTCAGTTTAAGGTCAATTATTTTCTATTTTCTGTTGCTGATTGAGCATGTCAGGACTCTTCAAAAAATATATATAAAGGAAAATTGAAAATATATGGCACATATATGGCATAACGATGCCTGACCACATAAAAAGAAAAAAAAAAGCCACAATCACTGTAGGAACAAAGAAATAAATTAATTAAGGTTAGTACAGCTCTAAAAATAATTTAAAAAAATTGCCGTCATCGAAAATAAAAAGTTCGACAAGAATTATGTCGAGCAAACATTTCGCCACCTTTTTTTTTTTTTTTTTGCATCAAGTAAAGAGGATTGAAATGATTTCAAAATATATATTTGTGCATTTTATTTTTCTCAGCTCCATTCCATGTCGATAAATATTACTTGTAATTGCAATTACAATTTTAAAAAAAAAAAATCTCTTAAGTTGTTGTTATAAAACAATTATTGCAGCTATAATTATCACTTATACTCTTTCTATTTATTTATTTTATTTTTATTATTATTATTACTATTAATATTATTATAATTATTATTATTATTATTATTATTATTATTATTATTATTATTGTTATTATTATTATTGTTATTATTATTATTACTATTATTACTACTATTATTATTATTATTATTAAACTTATCCTTATACTTATATTTATATTTATATTTATGTTTTTATTTATATCTATATTTATATTTATACTTTATTGTTGTTGTTATTATTACTTAAATATATATAGCAGCGATAGTATTATCATTATTACTTTTATTACGATAAATATAATTATTATCGGTAATAGTACTACTAATACAAACACAATTTGCTATTTGTCAGTATTAAAACTTTAAGAACGACACTAATACTTTCGCTTATCTTACATGGCTAAAAATAAATATTACATCCACCATTTTTTTTAATAAAAAGGAATAACTTTTTGCTGCTTCGCAACCACACACGCACATACGTATTATAATGGTTAATGGTTCATTTGGCAAAAGGCCCCACCCTTTTAGGGATGTAATATTTTCTTTTCCATGTTTTTTTTTCTATTATAATGATTCCACTTTAAAACAAAAAAAAACATTCATTTATGAAATGCGGGGGTCTTCCGATTGCAAATTAAAAGTAAGCAACGTGCGGCCCCCGGGCAACAAAAAACGGAACCGGCACGCTCGGTTAATTTTTTTACCACCAACAGCTTTTTGGGACATGCCGAAAAGATGCTTCTTCATTTCTCTACCACCGACCCCCCCCCCCGCATAACACAGAGAGGCATTCCGAAAGGGCAAAAACCTAATAGAAATGAAAATAAAGAAAAACCTGTGGAAAGAAGGAAAAGAACGGGGGTTATGGAGGAGCTCAAAGGTAGGCAGGCAAGTTGAAATTCATACCGCGTATCAGAATGCGTAAACAGTACTTATAGGATTGTTATCTCATTCGTGTGTTTAACTTACTAAACGCAGTATATTTTTAATATCCTTTTTGGAATCCCAAGAACTTCGCCGTACCTACCTTTTTATATAAACCACCCATTTCCCTAACGATGCCGACCACCTCACCGTGGAGTAAGGGTCTAGCACCCCCGTTGGAGGGAAGCCAAGAGCCTGCCCCTTTTTATAGGGTGCGGCTCAGGCTGCTCGGCTACCGGATTCAGAGCTCGTAATCTGGGACATTTGAATTCATTTGCAAGCTCTGCTGCACGTGCAACCGTGTATCACTTAGGGTTTGTCGGCTTCTCTTGCTTCTTAGCGGAGATGTCGAGCAAAACCCAGGCCCTCTATTGAAGGGGGCCTAATGGAATGTTGGGGGTCTCTCCAAACCGAAGCGCCTAACCCTGGAAAGGAAGCTTTATGATGAGCAGATCACCTTTTTTTTGTTATCGGAGACTCACTTCAGTCATGCTGAGTGTACGAGTCTCTCGATCCACGGATACCAACACCTTGGTCTGGCTAGAACTCCTCATGGCGGAGAAGTGTCGGTACTGGTGCGAGATGGTATGGGGATTATTCGAGGTCCGGATAACCCAAGAGACGAGACGATAACAGCAACGTTGGTCCTTTCAGGAGGTTCGACCCTGAATGTGACGTCAGCCTACTATCCCAAGCGGGCTCTAGTAACGGATGTGGCTCTTCAAAGGCTTCTGGATTGTGTGCGTGGGGACACCCCGTCGGTCATCGCCGCGGACGTGAACTCACATCACCCACACTGGGATCCGACCCGCCCGGCGATCCACCAGGCGAGAGGTTAATGGATTGGTGTCTGGATAATAATGTTCGCCGAACACTGGCGAAGCCACACGGCGGAAACCTGGTAGTGCAGAGAGGTCTACGCCAGACGTGACGTTTTACCGGAACCGTTCCATTGAGAACTGGCTGTCACAGCTGAGTGCGGACAGTGACCACTTCTGGATTACCTACTCTGTGGTTGTGGGCTATATGCATGGAACAAGGCAGACCGGCGCAGTAGCCGAAAGACGTTGAATGTTTGGTTACAGTGGTTCAAACTCAAGGGGGTCGATCATTGGAATCAGGCTATCACTGTGTGCATATGACGGGCTACAAAAAAGGCGGTACCGAGAGGAGGGACGGCTGCCCCACCCGGCTGTCCACCTCTGAGCTCGATAGTCAGATTCAACAATGCCACAATGAGAGAAATAGGGAGGCATTGATATGGAAAAGGCGTGCAATACTCCATCGGGTGACACTTCAGCGATGGAGGGAGCGTTGTAGCTCCATCGCTGTCATTCATGGCCCGAGCTGGAAGTTTGTCCAGTCGATTTACGCGCCTCGTCCGCTGTCATGCCCCATTGGGGTACAAAAAGATCATCCCCTGACCAAGCACCAGCATGCTCAAGCACTTGCACGCACGTATCGTGACAAATCCACGAAGCATCCTCAGTCCCCGGTGATAAAGTTGCCGAAACTATCCCCAGTTCGGCGACTTTTCACCTTAGCGGAACTTGAGGCTGCTTTGTCGGAGCTGTCAAGTGGTACTGCTGCGGGTGAGGATGATATCCACTGTGAAGCGTTGAAGAAGTTGAGTACCGTGGGGAAGTACATAGTGCTTCGCTTCTTCAACATCAGCTTCATCAGAGGTATTGTCCCACGAGCATGGAGGTGTGGTATCATTGTACCTCTACTCAAGCCAAACAAACCAGCGTCGGATTTGAGCTCCTTTGGACCGATCACACTCACCAGTTCGTTGTGCAAACTCATGGAGCGCATGATCGCCCGTAGAATCCGAGACTGTATCGAGTCGCGACTCCAGCCCCAACAAGCTGGTTTCCGGTCCTTTCGGTCTACTACGGATGCTCTTGTGCAGATTAAGGCTTTGGTGAAGCGCCCCACCGCGGCCACTCGCACCGAGGCAGTCTTCATCGACTATGCCCTGGCGTTTGATTCCGTGGATCACGGGTGCATCATCAAAGCGCTTCAACGGCTGAATGTACCCAGGGAAATACAACGCTGGATAGGTTCGTTCTTATCCACTCGCACCGTCCGTGTGCGGGTGAATAACACCTACTCCCGAAATATTCCATTGACCTGCGGTGTACCACAAGGATCTGTCATCGGACCGATCCTATTCATCGCGGTCATGGACTCCCTGAGTGAAAAGTTGAATGGAATCCCTCATCTCCATCATTGATTCTTCGCCGATGACCTGTCTATTCTTTGCCAGCATACAGATCGGTGCTTCATTCAGTCTACTCTCCAGAGTGGATTGGATTGTATTGCTACGTGGTCTCGAGAGCACTTCATGGAACTGTCGGTGCCCAAGACCCAATACACCTTTTTTGGAGTCAGACAACACGACTCTCTTGACCTGCAGATTGATGGCGCGAGATTGAAGGAAGTCAGAAATCCTAAGGTCCTTGGCTACACGTTTCAACCTGTGAAGGGATCATCTGCTCACTTTAGTGAAATGATGATCTCACTGCGGTTGAAACTTGCCAAGTTGAGAGCCGTGTCGTCTCCTGAATGGGGGCCATCACGGGAGACACTTCGTGCCTTCTACTTGTCCCTCATTCAGTCCAGGATGATGTATGTGGGAGGGGCGTGGTGGTTCAGTGCTTCTCCTTCGGATAGGAAGAAGATGGAAGCCCTGCAAGTGCGTGCTGCACACACCATTTCTGGTGTTCAGTCTTTTGCCAGACGAATTGACGTCCTTAAGGAAGCTCGTCTGCTTCCTCTTCATGAGTTGGCCACCTGTCGGGCACTGGAGTATTACTTGAAGTCCCAACAACGCGGAGGACTATTGAAGGATTACGCTGAGACGCTTTTCAGCCCCAGCCATGAGATTCACAGCTGGTTAGCTCGAACGCAAGGTCGGTTTTCCTCCGTAAATGGATTTGAAACCTCATTTTCCTCCACAACGTTGAACGTGGCACGCCGGGTATACTTCCAGTGCACACACCCTGGTGGCCCACAAGCAGATGATCCCCCTGAGGAAAAACGTACAGCAGTACAAGCTAGAATCAACCGGTTCACTAACTACGACTTCCAGTTGTGGACAGATGGATCGGTTGACCTAGATGTTGCAACTGGCGCCGCTATTCTGATATTCGACAGGAAATCTCTCAAGAAGAGAATCTTACGTGACGCGGGCACAATGGCATGCAGTTACCGTGCTGAATGTGTCGCTATGGAAGCTGGTCTCAAATCTCTCTTAGACCTGATTCCGTTTTGTGGCCGTAAGCGTCGGAGAGTAGCAGTGTTTACTGATTCACTCTCCTTGCTCATGTCCCTGAGCACAGGTCCGCTGAGAGCCCGAGATGTGGGCCATTATTCTTCGCCTCTCTAGGCGTGGAGTACGGCTCAGATTCCAATTTGTCTTTTCCCACTGTGGCATCCCGCGGAACGATGAGGCGGATAAAGCAGCGGCTAAGGGCAGGGATCTTCCACAGCACTATCCAGCATGGATAACCGATGTTGTCACCGGTATCAAACGCTACCGTCGTAGGGAAGCTTACGCAACCTTCGATGGTGGTGGCGGTCCGATCACGCACCGGTCTCTCTTGCTTGGGCACATCCACCCAGCACCAAAGAGGTTAAGGTTTGACAGAAATGGACAGTACTTATTGGCGCAGTTCCACACAGGTTCTTCGAAGCATTTTGGCTGGCTTCACCGTGTTATTACTCGGACTGCCCACCAGCTCTGCTGTCGTTGGTGCCTCCCGACTATTCCGGATGTGAACCCATCGTCCTCAACCAATCCAACCCGATCCTCGCCTAGGGGTCCACCGGCTACTCGTTCGATGGATCCGGTTTTGTGTCCGGTGTGTCTTGTGATCAGTGCCCACAGGAAACCCTTGATAGGGCACTTGCGCACAAGACAAAAATGGGACCTCAGCAGAATCAGAGGTGTCCTTAAATCCGTTGAAAGGGCCCCATAGTCCTACGATGGAGATTATAGGTGCCATATCTGTTCTTTGCGTTTTGATCGCAGAGGTCTCTTGGAATCTCACTTGCCGACCCATCTCCCTCCTGATTGTGGACCAGAGTATCTTCTCCTAGCGGGTCCTATTCCCCAGCCATCCCCTATTGTCACAGTGGGATCTGCACCTCCTGCTGCTGCAGTGTCTCCAGATGCTGTCTCAGATAGGTCTAGCAGTTCCCCAAGCTCGGGTATAAGCAGCACTGCTCGCTCTCCTCCTAGGCTTCGTTCGCGCGCTGAGCCCGTCTCTTCTGGAAACGGGTTCACTTGCGGTGTATGTGGACGAACCTTCAGGAACCAAGCTTGGCTCACCAGACACAGTTGTGCTCCGGCTCCATCAGAGGAACGTAGCATAACACAGTACTGTTGTCCACTGTGCTGCCATTATCCTTTTTTGTATCGAGGAGAGAGGACGAATACGGCCTTTCCTCCGCATTTTTGGTTTCCTATAGCCTGAACTACGAAAAGGGAAAAGGTAAAGAAAAGTGAGAGAAAGAGAAGAGGTGTTATGATGCGCTGCGTCCCCAAGAAGATGCAATCATAACCCGTGCACTTCGGAACAAACGGCTATAGTCAAGCATATTTTCACTTTGGTTCTGCAAGCCCCATAGCTAGTTGTCTCTCTTCCATTGTTGCCCTTCGGTTTCCAGCAGATCCTCGCAAACGTTGCAGCAGGTGGACCGCAGAAGCGGGATCTGTGTGTACGGCGACTCAAAGGTGTACACGCCGAGGTAGTCGTCGGGTCCCCCAAAGACCCTTGACACTTTGTCTGCAGGGTTCAACTTACCCTGCAGCCAGAAAAAAGTGACCTCAATATGGTGCTGATGCCACAGGTCATACACAAGCTCAAACAGCTTGTTCATGGCGTATCCCCTGCCAATCCCACCAAATCCGTTGCCGCGTCTCTGTGAGCGGTGAATGGCATCGTGATCCGTCATGAAAGCAACCTTCGCTCCATCCGAAAGTCCCTCCTGGATCAGGGTACGTAATACGAGCTCTGCTGCTCGTGGCTCCGCATGTGCAGAGTCGTGGGCGTCGAAATAGCTGTGGTGTTGATCTCCATCTGGGGTGTAGTCACGCTCGTCATTAAATGGTCGAATCTCCCATCTCTGTTGGTAGCCCATGACTGTCCCCCGCTGCCGGCTGTACACGTACGCTCCCCAGCCACCAAAGGATGCATCCGACACTGCAATGTAGTCGTAATGGGAGTCCTCAAAAGTAGCGGTCAGTGGCTCGGCTATATGCCACAATTGGTTCTGACACAACTCTCGCCCAATCCGTTGCATCTGATCATAGACAGTTTGATCTAGATACGGAAGTGGGAAGTCCCACTTGGTGCCCTCTTCTACCGCGCGATAAACTCTGCGGTACGCCCTGAGAAGTTTGAAGGCGATGGCAGGGTTGATACGAGTGGTGTGCATCGCATACAGAATCAACGAAATGACGGACACGAATGATCGGCACGTAAAAGTCTGTGCTTCAAGCGACAAACCGATTTTTGCTATGGTCTTCACTGAATTCCGAATAAGCCGCTTCTTCCCAGACCACACGTAGTCCTCGCCTAGGAATGTGTTTGGTTCACTCGCCATGGGCAAAATATCTTCGTCGGACGCTTGCTCCAGTGTGTCTCTCTGGCGACGTCATCAGATTGGCTATCTTGATCCTGCCTACTATCCCACGCACTGCCCCAACAAACTCTCTTTCTTGGTCATCCATACCAGCTATCAGGATGTTGTCGATCATGTTGTGGATGATACACGGCGTATCGATATCAACAATCGTCCATGTGACAGCCTGGCCGACAGCCACTCTCCAGAATTCTCCCTTCGGTAGAGTTTTCAGTCTAAAGTGCCGATTTCCCTTGCGAAAAAAAGAATTGTTTCGGATGCTCTCCGGTAAGGGAATGGCCTCATAAAAAGATTCGAAGTCGATCTGAAGCATGTAGTGTGCATTGCGCAGCGCCTGTCGTCTGCCCATTCTCGTAGGATAACTGCGCTTCGGTAGGCTCTTACGGTTGATGCATGCATTTACTAACGGTTCAGTGATCAGCCTTCATCTGCCTTTCAGCTCCGGAACCGTAAAAACGTTGACCCCGTGCCAGCCGTACGGAAGTCGAGAGCCCGTCTGTTGTGAAGTCGTACACTCTTAGAACTTTCCCATTATCACTGCTTCATCTATCTCTTCTTGGGAGAGCTGCGTTGACTTGATCGTGCGGCTTGTCATCATTCCTTCGTATCGGCTGGGTTCCATGAACTTCCACGCAGACTCGAGGTACGGTATCTTTTTCTCCCTTGCAGCTGGGAGGGCAAACACTGCGGAGGCGTTCAGCGGAGTGTTGTTCTTCAGGTGGAGGCGCCAGTGACGGCGGTCTGGCAGTGGTGGGGGTTTGGATTCCCGCTGAGGCGTTGAACCTCGAGGTACAAGCGGTTGAGGTCCACACCCAACTGCTTTACGGAGGGAGGCTTGTGCCCGAGCCGCTCGGCAACGGGCGGTGGACTAGGGAGGCGGCGTCCTGCGCTGCTACGGCCTCCTGCGTTATTGGGAGGCCACGTCCGAGATAGCGGTACAGCGTCTCTCGTCGCTTGTGACCGGTCAGACGCATCAAGGCGTCCTCGTTGAGACCCTGTCGGGCCAGGTGGCGGATCGCACCCTTTCGAACCGATGGCAGGGCTGACTCCCGGTTCTCCCGGCGAAGAGCTGATCGGATATGGGTCTTCAACCTCTCGTGGTCGGGGAACAAACGCCCTCCACCCGAAAACATCAGTAATGCTCGCCGGAGCTCGGCGGCTTCCTCCTGGTGCAGTGTTGACGCTGGCCAATACGTGCCGCGGAAACGGGTGCCCTTCCCAACCTTCTGCTCCACTCCGAGGGCCACTGTGCCATCCGGACGGATGTTCTCGCCGAGAGAAACATCCCTCATCCGCAGGCTGGAAATGTCCCCGGCTCTGGATGCCATGGCCCACATCATCGATAGGAAAAGCGCTGCTCTCGGGGACGAATGCCTCAACTCCCTCAACGCATTCCCGTACTCCACAAACGTTACGGGTGCTGGCGGTTCCGGGTCCATCTCTCTCTCCAATCGCTTTACCGTCTTCACTGCTGCGTTCCACTCTGGGTAGGCGCTGAGTTGGACTCCCTGTACCTCTGTCGTGTAAAGGGGAAGGTCCCGCAAGGCTCCCGCGTAGGCTGCTAACTCCTTGGCCCGAGGTCGAAGGTTGCCACTTTCGCTGTTCGTCTGACGATCTCCAGGATAGCTGACACAATGTTCTGCTCCAACAGCTCGTACGGCATGTTCTTGAGGTTCTTCAGACACCGGATGTGATGCTCCCTCACTCCCTTCGTTACGTCTAGCCATGATGCTTCGCTGACGTGTGGGGGACGCTTTTCGTGGAGGTGCCAACTCCTGGTGCAGACTCTGGGCGCCCCTCCCAGGCTGCTGTCACGGTGTAAAGGGAACTGGGGCGCTGTGCTAGTGACTTTGTCGAGGTCACTCTCGCTTGATGCCTTGTTTGCCGCCGGTGATATCGGCTTTGTGGCCTGGCTGTCACCGAGAAGGGTTTCACGGCGATTCGTTGTTTCTGGGCTTCCTTCCAGCAGCTGGTAACGGTATTCAAGCCCTCCAGGGAGATAAACGCCAACGGTTGCGTTCTCATAGGATGTCGTAAAGTCAAACAAAAGGATGCTGCGTCTATCCACTGTGACAATTACTGGGCAGGAACCAACTACAAAGATGGAGTTCCCGAAACGCGACGGTAGGGTGTATCCTTCAGATGCTGCAACAAAAAGAGGGTTGATCACCGCCAACAACTACCTTGGCTCCCTGAATCTCAAGCGCCTCGGATACGGTCGTCGGTAACGTACCTTTCTTCTTGAGCCTAAAGTTCCTCGTCCTAACGGAGTGGACCTTCAAGGACCCCCTAAAACCACTACCAACCATCATTGAACCTGTTGCTATCAGATGGTGAGCGATGCCGTGCGCGTGTGTCTGATCGACGATTTTGCGCGGAATATTGAGGATCTCCTGAAGAAGGCTTGAAACCTTTGATCCACTTATTGTGGTGCTACTCTGCTCGGTGGTATCAGTATTTCTTGAGGACTGGCTAAAGAATTCTGAAAGGAATCCATCGGATAAGGTGTCCTGGGTGGAGCCGATGACATCGTGGCGGGACTCAGTCTCTGCAAGGAAAGGGACCACGTGGGATATACGCTTCGGCCTCAGGCGGTGGTGCAGAGAACAGCGGGTAGGAAGAGTCGCTCGTGTGCTCGTCGACTGTTGGTGGTAGAGAACGTTGTCTCTTGCGTGGGCCCCCACCTTCCAAAGGCTCGTCGCATCTTAGAAGCAGTTCCGCTTCCATCTTGGCCAAGAAGACGGACTTGTCCATGTCCGTCCTCTCCGCCAAGGAAAAAAGTGTTCGTAACCTAGACCCTATGGTGGAGGGGGAGGCGATGGGGGCGTCTAGATGGTCACCGAAGAAGGCAGCGGCCAAGAAGAGGCCGCAGTCGTTGCTTCCCGGTCGTTGCTTCGGAAATTCTGGAACGGGGTAAATGGAGGGCTTCGTCCAGATAGACTTTGGGGACCGTATGAGGTCCGTATGCACGATGGGAGATGGTGCAGAGTCTCGTATTTCCAAGAAAAACTGTCCCTCTCTGTTGCGTCGTAACGCGCCAGCGATCCAATGGCGGCGAACGTAGAGGGGAAAGAAGAGATGCGTTCTCTTTTTCATGGCGTCCTTGTGCCATTGCACTCTGGCCTCGCGATCCTTCAGTCGCGGGAGAGTGCTGCACGGAAGAACCGAGCCGGTGGGAAGATACTTCGCGAAAATGGCGTCCAACTCGACATTGGACGTCATGCCTTCAACGAAAGACCCACCTTAGAAGATAGGGGGGCCACAGTTTTCCTTTTCACCCGTGTGGTCGAACACCGGACGCACGGGTTTTACTCGTTTTTTGAGGACGGTTCCCCCTCACCACCGACACGACGGTACTGGTGCGAAGAGGCGACGCGACCATACGCGGAGCCGCGTGGAGCGCCAGGCTTGTGCTGCGGGCCTGGTGCGGTGGACGGTTTGGGGCCGTAGTAAAGTTGGGGGACGCGGCGGTACACAGCAAGGCGTTCTCGAAGTTCCCTGATTGCACTCCAAAGGTCGCAATTTGCCTTTTTGCATTGGGTGTCGATTCACATACAAGCATCGTTGATAATGCCCACATCAACACCCAAAGGGGCCTCCGATCCGTCCGGGTTGTACACTGAAAG
>JASAOA010001630.1:0-27571 GCA_030849815.1 Vickermania spadyakhi | reverse complement strand
CGGAGAAAGAACGAGCGCGTGGTTTTAACGTTCGGATTGGCTAGACCATGCTGGAGGGAGCTAAAGGATTGCGGTGCTGCGCGAATGGCTCCGAGGAGTACAAGTTGATTATTCAATTCACAGCGGGAAAAACACTCACGAAACACCCCTTCAAGGCATATTCAGTGATAGCCCCTGGTCAATCGATGAAGTGGATCAGTTACATCAAGGGTAATTCATTACAGCACACAGGACTTTTCTCTCCAGTTTCCTGATGGCCCTGGACGGCGCAGTTCTTGGGATTCCAAAAAGGATATATCAAATATACAGCGCTTTGTAAGTTAAACACACGAATGAAAAAACAATCCAATAAGTACTGTTTACCCATTTGAATACGCGGTATGAATTTCAGCTTGCCTGCCTACCTTTGAGGTCCTCCATGCGTCGTTTCCTGCAATAACCCCCTTTCCTTTTCCTTCTTTCTATAGGTTTTTCTTTCTTCTCATTTCTATTAGGAAAATTTAGAGTCAGCGGGTCTAAATAATATCACGACCCATCGAATCCATTTCTCTTTCGGAATAATTTAGGTTCCTTCCGTATACTCTTCATATTGGCTAAGCGAATCTTCTCTCTCTGAATAGCTTTTAAATGATTGTTTTCGTAAATTCTTTAGTTTGAGGTGGCGTTATGGATTTTGTAAAAGTTATGCGGTTGTTGCAAATCCATCTTCCAATCCTACTCGTTTTTCTCTCCTTCTTTTTTTTGGGCGGCAACAAGGGGTCAAATAATGTGAAACGGTTGGGGCACTAAAAGCTGGGTTTTTTAAAAACAAACATGGCGGTTGGTATTTGGGGCTTTCTTTTTGCGGGAAAGGGTGGCGGCGCCCGCGGGCTAAAGGTTCTCTTCTTTCATCGGTATTTGGAATGGCGCAATTTCGTTATAAAGCCTGAAATACCAAAAGAATTAATAAAAAATAAATGAAAGCGAAAGTACCCCCCGTACTTTGTTGCTCCGTGCAAGGGCTAAGCTTTCCCCCTTTCGCAGAGTTTCTCTTTTATTGTATACCCTAAATAGAAATGGGCTTCTTCAATTTATGGATCCCTTTATGTTATATTGTAGATTTATTTGTTTCCTTTCTTTGATGGTTTCTCACATTTCTCCTTTATATTCTTTTAATTGCAATTGACACATTTTCATTTGCTTGGTTGCAGCTAAACGCCCACTGAAAAAGAAAAAGTAAGTAAATTTAGTAGTGAGACACACTTTTCAGAAAACGTTTTTAGAAGTGATCGTTATTCCATTAGATGATGGATTTGTTGGCTTCCTTCCTTTTTTTTTTTTCCAGGATATTCTTTGTTTTATTATTGTCGTTGTTATTGTTGTTCTTTAATTGGTTTTATTATTTGTTACTTTGATGCTTCTTTATTTCTTTGTACTATTTCTCGTTTTCCGTATGTTGATATTATTATTAAAATATATTGTTTTGCTTTTTCGGCCTTCTTTGCAGTGACAGTTGCTTTTTTTCTAATTTACTAATGAACTAATAAAATTTATTTTTCATTTTGGGTAAACTTATTTTTTTCTGCTAATTATAGATGATATATTTTTCTTTATAAGAACTATTTGTTATTATCGCTCTTACTGTTTATGCATATAAATATAAATTTAATTATTTTAGTTCCGCTAATTTTATATTCTTCATAGGTCTATTTTATACCCTTCTTTCTTTTTTTTTTTTTTTTGTTTCAGAAAACTAAATAAAGTAGTGCCAAATTAATGTGAGGATTGCTGTTTGTATTGGGTAGGTACATTTGCTTTACTTTTAAGTCCTATTGTTATATTCGGTGTGGTAGCACAGATTTATTTATTTTTTCATTTTTCTGACTGTTTCGTGAAGTTTGTAATGAAAGTAATGAAAACTGATGTTTTATTCTTGCTCTTCTTCTTCTTTTTTTTTTTTTTCTTTCTAAAAAATTGTATAATTTTGTATAATGTGATATTTTATCATGGATAATATCATTCAATACCATTAATTTTTATATATTTTTGTTGTCTTGTTTATTTTGCTATTATTATTATTATTCTTATTGTTGTTATTATTTTTTATGAGTGCTACATAAGTCACATATTTTCTTATAATGAAATCATTTCTGAAATACAGTCCGCAGCTTTTTCAAAAATTTTCGCCCTTCAAGCAAAGGAAAGTAGATGAAATTATTCGTGTTGATCATGCTGGAGAAGTAGCAGCAGTTCGCATAGCTGCTAATCAACTTTTTTGCATGTCACCATTGGATGATGCAGTACCTATTGTTCAAGAAATATTAGATGAAGAAATTGTTCACCGAAGGGTTATGAATGAATTGGTGGAGAAGCACCGTATTCGCACCACGATGATGGATCCATTGTTTAAGGTTGGCGCTTTTGTTATGGGTGCAGGGACAGCGCTTCTTGGAAAAGATTCAATGATGTGTTGCCACGCCGCTGTTGAAATTACTATTTTTAACCATTACAATGAACAACTACGAGAAATGGAATTGCTGGATGACCAGCACAACGTCAAAGAAACGGAAGAAGAAAAAAAATCCTGGAATTCAATCAAAGATTTTGTTGCAAAATTTCGTGATGAGGAGAAACATCATCAAGAGCTAGGAGAACAGAATGGAGCAGAAAATGCCCCCTTTTATCCGATATTGTACAACGGAATTAGAGCAGCGTGCAAGTTAGGAGTTGCAATTGCAAAAAGACTTTAATTACTTGCCTAAGTAGTAGCTTTTTCATAATATTAAAAAACAGGAAAAAAACCGGAGTACAACATTTGCATTAAACAGATTTTTTTTGTTGCTCAATTATAACCATGCCATTTATTTTCCGACTCTTTATTTTGCTTGAAAATTGCGACATTTTTTTTTTAAATAGTGTTAAGTAACAAAAAGAAAATGAGTGAAAACGATTTAAAGAAGATTATTCAGTTCTCCGATGAATTAAAAGAAATCGAGAGAGCCAAAGAAGCTGAGAAACTTAAGATTCAATCTCAATTTCACAACAAAATGGAGCCTCTATTTTTGCAGCGACACGAAGCGCTCAAAGGTGTTCCCGGGTTCTGGAGCGGAGTACTTTCTTCCCCTGAAACCCCGTTGGCTGAAAAAATGAACGGTACTTTCGACTCCAAAATTGCAAAAGCAGTGACTGATTTTCAAATTCTAACTCGTATTGAAAATGGAAAGCAAATCTCAAAGGTTGTACTGTCGTTTAAACCCAATGTAATGCTCGAAGCTGGGACCGTCCACCGTGAAGTTGAAATTGCAGAGGGAAATAAAATTTCTACACTCTCCATTGAACCAATTAAATGGAAGAAAGGAACCGAAAATCTTCGCACAAATTCATTGTTTTCGTTTTTTGATGAAAAAGCGAATTTAGGGGATGAAGAGCTCATGTCAACGCTCTTTGCACTGGATATCATATTTCAGGATCCTTTCATAGCAACAATTCCTGATGAGTAGGTTGGCCTTTTTCTTTTTTTTTTCTAGCCACGATAATAACATTAAAAAAAAAATAAAAGCATCAATTTTAAAAATAATGTCGGCTACCCAAAAATTGCTACTTATCTCATTCTTATTGTTATTGTTTTTTTTCTGTTCATCCAGTAAACAACTCGGTTGCCTAGCCGGTAATTCACCAAATATTTTCTTCAGGTCTGCGATTATTCTTCTCTTTTTTTTTCTGATTTCTTTTTGCTCCTCAGGGATTTTTACTAGCGTGTTAGCCACCCTAACCCTACGCAGGGATCTGTTTTTCTTTTTCTATCTGTCTCGTGTAAAGAAATAATTTGAAGATGGACTACATGTTGTACTCCTTAAGAGCGTCTCTCCAAAAATTCAGTGGGGAGAGAGGGTTTCAGCGGATGTTAGACGCTGGCCGTCTTTCTCTTCTTTCTTTTTTAGGTGAATTTGAAGCTTCCCAAGATGAAGTTTTTGCACGAAGGTCCGACGCAGTAATGAGAACACGACAATGCCTCATGAATTTGAATGAGCTTTTTGATACTGTTGATAAACTTGGCGGATCACTGGTACAAGCCTTTGGGAGAATTGTTGAAACTCTAGAGGAGTTCCACAAATGCTGCGACAATGAAGCGGCATCATCGACTGAGAGTGACTCCAACGAAAGAGATGAATTTGAGTTAAAGTTTAAGGATCTCCGGATACAGAATGCAAATCTCAAACAATCCTTTATCGAGTTCTCCAACTTAAAGCTCACACCGAAGCGGATGAATCTATCCGCCATTCAGCAAGTCGAAAATAGTTTTATGGAAGCGTCTAGAATCGTTGGAGCCAGTCAAACTGACCTAGATGTCCACCGTCGTAGAGTGCACGTCCGAGAAACCGACTTACACAAGGCACAGCTAGAGGGGGAGCCACCTGCGATTCAATTTGCCCGAAACCGATTGCAGGATGCCTCGGCGATGCTGGAGCGAGCCGGACTTCATCATATGGAAGTTGTGAAAGTGGCAATGGACAACACAAGATTCGCGCTCGAGCAGACATCGATGGCATCATGGTCGTCATCGAATGTTTTTTTTGCTCAGCTTGGATCTCTTTTTAATGGCTTTGGAGATTCAACAAGAGCTATTGCAAATATTTGTTGTTTGATCAAGAACATGCAATCTGTTTCAAAGAAAATATCAGAAGAAAAAGGAAAAGCACTTAGTGAGGCTCAGGCGCAAAACCAAAACCAAAATGCTAGCAGACATGCCGATTCGCAGCAAGGTGAACAACAGAACCTCCCCGAAGCGCAAAGTAATCCCGGAAATTTTGCGTTGGATGATCTGTTCCAATGATTTTGTCTTAGGAATAGAATTATGAACCATATGATCAGTGTTCTGAGGAACCCTACAAACAACCATTCAAAAGATTAAGATAATACACACTAAAAGCGTATTATTAATAATGCAGTGTTCAGATACCATTTTCATATTGTGATTTTCTGTGTTTCTTGCAGTCTCTCTCTTTCCCCCCAATCACATTCTCATGCAAATCACACGGAAAATTTCTTCAATTTATAAAGTTTCTTGCACTTGGATCGGTTCTACGCTAGTGATATTTTTGTGATTTTCCTCTTCCCTTTCTTTCGCGATGAAGAAACGTCCGGGTCTTGTGCTTGACGCCAATATTGTCGAGAACTCCAAGGAGAACTTTCAATCCTATCAGATCAAGAACAACAACTCTCTACAAATTCGTGCGTTTCTCTTTAACGACGCTGGGTTGTTCACCAAAGATGGCCGCCCCCTCCTGGATGAAGTTAAGAAGGACGATATCGACCTTAGCTCATCTAAGGCTGTTGGCCACGGTGCCAGCGGGGAGGTGTCTTTCGCTCGCTTGAAGAACGGAACACCTGTGGCGTTGAAGCGTATTCCGATCTCCTCCAAGTCCCACAGAGACGAGGTGGAGCGAGAGCTAACGTTTTTTAGTTCCAAGGGTAACAGTCCCTTCGTGATGCGGAACCTTGGTGCGTACTGGGACGCGGAGGATGGGGCCATTGTGATTCCGATGGAGTGGATGTCGTACACGGTCCAAGATTTAGGCCAGTTCTGGGAAGGCATTGAAGAAACGGTGCTGCGAGATGTCTTTTATCAGGTCGTTTCTGGTCTCGTCTACCTTCACGATGTGAAGCGTGTGATTCACCGCGATATTAAGCCTAGCAACCTTCTCATCAGTGATACCGGCTACGTGAAGATTGCGGACTTTGGCGTGTCCAAGCTGGTGCAAACGCTTGACATTTCCTCGACTTACGTCGGGACCATGTACTTCATGGCTCCTGAGCGACTAGAGCAGGGGGCTTACGGCTTCTCCAGCGATGTGTGGTCCCTGGGCCTGACCATGATCGCGGCCGTGACAGGGAAGAACCCCTGGGCCCCTCCTGAAGAGATGAACTTGTTTGAGCTGCTCGGGAAAATATCCGGTGGGACCATTCCCACACTTGCCGGGTCGTACTCTGCGGAAGCGAGGGACTTCGTCGCCAGGTGTCTAGTGCGTGAGTCCGATGAACAGGAGCGCCCCACTTGTGCGGAGTTGCTGAAGCACCCCTTCTTCAAGGGTGTGACCGAGGAAAGCGCGGTGCAGAACGTCAAGATGGCGGTGGACTTAATGACCCGTCTTATCAATAACGACACCACAAAGAACCAGCAGTTTAAGAAATCCGATGCGGAAATTGCTCAATACGTGCATTCGCATGTGGACGAAGTGATTGGAAAGGATATGTAGAGCAGCGATGACGCAATCCCCCCCCCAAAAAAAATTAATAAAATGATAATAAAATTAATCAAACAAATGAAAAAACAAACAAAAAAAGGCGGCTGCTTTAACAGGGTTGGAGTTCGTAGCGTAGTGTATTACTATTCCTATTATTCTTAAATTCTGTTCTGTAGTTGAAGGGAAAGAAGGCTGAAACAGCTGCAGCGACCATGAGAGAGAATACGCATTTTCTCCTTTTGTTCCCCTTTTCGATATCTGTGAGAACTTAAAACAAGGAATTTTTCGATAAAAGGTAGCTAAGAGAATATTTTCTATTCTTCCGTTGTGTGAGGTTTACCATAGAACTCTCTTGCGCTGAACAACGAAAAATAATTCAGTAGCTCACTCTGAAACATTGGAAGGATAAAGGGTCCCTTTCATTACCTCCAGTTAGCATATCCTTTGTAGATGTAGTTCTTGTGAACTTTCACAAATACTTTGCCTCTTGTTCTATTATAACGTATTACCACCTCTAGCCAGAACAACAACAAAAAGGACAAGAAAAGAACAGGAGCCATGATCATACATTTTTTTTCGGTTGTTGCTAACGCTGAAATGCGTTCTGCTCCACTGGTGCTGTTGGAATCATTTCTATTTCTTTCGATAAAAATCAAATGACACACTTCTTGCAGGCCCTCGTGGTGACTTGTAAGGACAGCTGCCCAACGAACAGCATCCGCAAGACTTTACAAAGAGAAAAGACAAGCATATCGAAGTGCTGAAGAAAAAGATATATATAAAAAGAATGTTTACATACATACGTAAATGTATACAATACATCATTTTACTTATTGTAATTACATTCTTAAAACTCAAAATATCATTTGAGTAGAAATTGCGGAGTTCGTGCTCAAAAAAAATAAATGAATAGTAAAAAATAATATTAAATGAAACAAGAATCTGAATGGATTAGGTTGCTTGATGAAGCCTTTTTTGTTTTCTTTGTGAAACAAGAATAATGATGCTTCGGCTTCTCTTTATTTTGTTTGATGAGCTATAGTTTTGTGTTTCTATTCTTTGTCCATGACCTTTTTTCAAGCCTCCGAGGAGGCGTGCCCTCACACATGGAGTGAGGAGCTGATGAACGTCCCCAAGCCCCTTCAGGTAGTCCACCGTGACGAGTGTGCCTACTGCAGCCAGCAGTGCCATCAGAGCAACGGCATCTTCGTTTGCATGACGTGCTTCACTGGTGTTTGCATGACACACTTGGCGAAACACATGGCGGTCGCTGCGGAGCACTGCCTCTTCACTCGAATTAATGAGCTCCCAACGAAGAAGATAACGGTGGACCAAACCAAGGACGTTCAAAGCTTGTGCTTTGTCCCCAACAAGGCCTACGTGACGGACATATGCTGCGCTAAATGCAGGCTCTCTTTTATGACGGACCCTACCATTCCCGGCCTTGCTTCCGAAAGCTACACCGCCATCATTAACGCGCCCGTTCCAGGTGCTGCCCCTGCGGTTGATAACGACATGAATGGCTTTCAACCCCTCACCTGCCCTCATTTACTCACACTGGAGCAGACGACGAACCCGTATGGAATCACCGGCCCGCCGAATGGTTCCGCTGACAACCCTATCCGCTGCCAGGAGCCGGATTGTGATTGCTCGGAGAACTGCTGGATGTGCGTCACGTGCGGCTACATCGGCTGCCCCCGCTCCACCTCAGGAGGCAACGGTCATGCACTTGCGCACAAGAGCGCCACGGAGCACCCCTGCAGTGTTAAGCTCGGCACGATTACCCCCACCGGGGCGGATATCTACTGCTATTCCTGTGATGATATGGTAAAGGATGAGTACTTTGAAGGACACATGAATTTCTTCGGTCTTGACCCGCACAAGGCCAAGAAGACCGCCAAGACGATGGGGGAGCTGGAGTACGACTACTCCACTAGCTTTGACTTCAACAAGATCGTCGAGGCCGGCGAAGATCTGAAAGTCGTACGCGGGCCCGGCCGAACGGGCATCCAAAACATTGGGAACAGCTGCTACCTGGCCTCTGTGGTGCAGTGTCTCATGTCCATGACCCCCTTCCGCACAGCCTTCTATCCCAGCAATACGTGCCCTCACCAGGCGCAGTGCACCAATGACCCCTACACGTGCCATCACTGCCAAATGGAGCGCGTGGCGGAGGGCCTGCTGTGCGGACGGTTCTGTGCACCGGAGGAGAACACCGCCACTTCAGAGGTCGACGTCGGTGGTATTTCCCCCCGGCTGTTCAAGACTGTCTTCGCAGGCAACCACCCCGAGTTCTCGACTGCACAGCAGCAGGATGCGCAGGAGTATCTTCTGTTTTTGCTGGAGAAGTTGGAACAGAATGTCTCCCTCCCCCCCCAGCGGCTGAACCCCCACACTAAGGATATTCATCCAGCTTCACTCTTCTCCATGAAAATCGAGTCGCGTGTGCAGTGCAGCCGCTGCAAAAAGGTGCGGTACACTACGGAAGAGGACGCGTGCCTCTCTGTGTCCCTCCCTGTGGCGCAGGACGTCATGGCCGCCGTGTCAAGCCAGAACGCACTCCTCTCCGAAGAGCAGAAGTCTCGCCCCACCTATGAGCTGCAGGAGTGCCTGGACACAGCCTTAGCGCAGGGCTGCGTCGAGTGCAAATGCGAGGCGTGTGGGAAAAACACGTCATACCAGAACACAATGCGGTTCGAAACATTCCCTACCGTTCTACCCATCTTTATTCGTCGGGCGTTCTTTGATAAGGCGACGATGACCACCAAGAAGTTTGAAGCGTACGTCAATGTCCCTCAGGAGATTGATCTGAGCTACTATCGTGCGACAGGGCAAAGGCCCGGAGAGGTGCTTATGGATCCCTCCACGCGTTCCACCCAGCGTATCAAGACCGAATCCTCTGGGAGCCCTAGTAGTGCTCCTGTAGACGAAGTGGCATTGACAATGGTAGCCAGCATGGGCTTTGATGTCAAAGTGTCCACTTTCGCGTTGCAGAAAAACGGTATGGATGTGGAGAAGGCGATTGACTACCTCTGCTCCGGAGTTGATGTTGAGATGGAGATGCTGACTGCGGAGTCGGAGGCACAAGGAGCCTCGGCAGAGAAGTCCAGACTCTCCGGCAAGAAGGAATTTACGAACGGAAGTGGAAAATACCGCCTGTGCGCCATGATCAGCCACATCGGCGTTGCGGCGAAGACTGGGCATTACGTCTGCCACATCAAGGAGAAATCCACTGGGAACTGGCTCCTCTTTAACGATGAGAAGGTGGGTATCTCGCAATCTCCGCCTTTTGCCCTTGCCTCTCTTTACTTTTTCGAACGCATTTGAATCGAACGATTGCTTTTCTATGTTGCGATTGTTCTCTTCGCCGAAAAAAATATATTTCTTGGCAAGACTTAACTTCTATGACATTTAGATTGTGATTATTTTTAAAGAAGCTTCATCTGCGAAGCACAACATGAAACGATATACGTCGTGTTCTTTGTGCGACCTAACTACTTATTTCACGCTGTAGTCTTGATGACTAGAGCGTACAATACGCAGGCAAACACTACTTTTACCCAGCGGATTCTTCTTTGTGTTTATGCATCTTTCAAGATGTTCAACGAATGTTTTTTTAATAATTAGATGATATTGCTCTACTGCTGACCTACAGTAGATTGAGTCTCTTTCATTATCTTGGCTGCCATCTTTCACCTCACATATTTGTATTTTTATTAGGAACGTGCTTATTGTTCTTGTGATGGAGTGTAAATTCTTCCTGTCCCTTCCCTTCGCTGTTTTTTAAAATAATTTCTAGCGCATAATTTTTTTCTTTTGAGAATACATCTGTGCACTAAATATATATTTTTGTTTGTTGTGTCGCTCATAACGCTTTGTATTAGACGTTACTACTTTGTTTTCCTCACCGCTCTCTGAATATGATGAGCACTACGACGCGGAGTCGCGCTAGACCTGCGCTGCAGCCCTCTTCTCGCCGTCTGGAGTCCGAAAACGCCGAACATCAGCACAGAGCCTCCTCCAATGGGGCCACTCGACACACAAGAGAAGAGACGCCTCGCGCCAAACCGAGCGCGGCATTACACCATTGCAACTCGCTCGCGACCGTAGCAGAGCTGGGGCTGGGCGGGCGGAATACGGTGCGATCACGTCCCTCGGTCTCGTCTGGCTCCACGTGGAGACGCAGCCACACCTCTGCGGACAGTGGCGCCAGAGCGGAGAGCCAAAGAGACGAGCGCGAACGCCTTCGCCGAAGCTGGTCGTCGGATCGCGGCGGCACCAAGAGCCACTGGGCGGGGCTGCGGGATGAAGCCCAGCGGACTCCCTCGCTCTGCAGCGAACGGCGGCGCCGGGGAAGCCTCATCGACGACACTTCCAGGGCAGCGCTGAAACTGGAGGACACCAGCATGTACGCCTACTACCTGTCGCATCTGCATCAAGGCGGACCAGAAGTGCCGCCTCCGGACCAGACTTCGCGGGCGACTCGTTTGTCAGCGGTACGCCGGCGTGAGGAGAAGCCGCTGAAAAATGTGGACACGAGCGAAACGAAGAGTGTGAGCGAGGTGTCCTCCATCAGCGCCTGCTCGAAAAATGAGAGTAGCCTCTTCTACGACGGTTCCTTCACGCACTCGATTTCGATTCCATCCGTCCTTCCAGGCGCCACCTCGTCCTCGTCCAACTCCAACTCGTACACCGCGGAACCTTCCGGAGGGTGTTCCCACGCACCACCGTCTCCCATTGCTCCAGCGGGCTGCCGCCGTATCCGCTCGACTCCCATTATCTACACGGGATTTCTCCCGCACACTCGCGTCCGAAGTCCTCGAGACGGCACCGGGACGGCGCTGACGAGCGCTGGTCTGAGGGAGTTCCTCGAGCGGAGCCCTACCGCCATACTGACGAGCGAGGAGAGGAGAGAGCGCCAGCGCTGGACTAGGAGGGAGTCCGAGCTGCGGGGATATCTGCAGCGGTGCTTTCAGGTCTCTAGCAGTGAGATGACCTCACGCGCTCTCCTCGTCGCACAAGAACGCCGCTGGCGGGCAGATGTGCTGCATCCCGTTGCAGAGGATTGTCGACAACGCGCGGTCCGTGATGCTGGTTATAGGAGGCGAAGCGAACCTGCTCCAAAGAGTGGGTTAGGTTTGCGGACGGGTCCAGCACTCCACGCGCATGACGCGGCGGTGTCCCACCGCCTGATGGAGGACATCTCAGTCAGCGACACCACTTGCACGGAGGAGTGCGACAGGGACGGATGGGAGCAGGAGAGAGGTATGGACAGCCATTCCTCGTCCTTGGAGGAGTGGCGCTTCTGCCCGCCGAGTAGTTCTCGACCTGCGCCGATGCTTTACCCCGAAGGCCGCCCGCAGTCGCCCAACCCATCCCGGCCGTCACGGAACGCTTCCTTTCCGAGAGTGCAAAGCCTGGATGAGCTCTTTCGCAGTAAGGAGCGGCTCTTCTGTGAGCTGGACGCCGCGTTGCTGGCCACCCGCTGCTCCGCCTCACCCTCGCTTCCGCTGAGGGAACTCAGCCCCTCGGTGCATTCCCCTAGCGCTAGTGCTCCACGACGTCAGGTCCTGAGCTCTATCGTCACCCGAGGGGAATCCGCTCTGACGGGGGAGCGACACAGCATTCGAGCCGGTGCAGCGTGCGGGAGAGGGGACGAAACTTCACCCCGTCGCGGGACCCCACACCCGATTCCCGTCCAGGCGGAAGCGCCACACACCACCGCACCCAGTAGTGCTCCACAGGACGGTGCGCGACGTCATCGCTCCCCGTCGCCGTTGCCGGAGGAGAGTAGCTGCGGGGCGTCTCCTCCTGTATCGCCGACGTACGCCGCCCTGCAGCGCCAGAAAGAAGCGGGAGGGCACTCGCGCCACGTGGCGGTCTTCTGGTCGGCGAGGCAGATGGAGCAGCAAGGTGAACGGGGAAAGAATGCCTGTTCACAGCACCAAGAGGGCAAGGCGGAGTGCTGTAGCGGAGGGGGGCTAAAGGATCAACTACGACACCTCTACGCCTGTACGGATTGGACGGCGGAGTCGAGGCCGCGTGTGCAGCGGCTTCGCGTAGCCTCCAACGTGACCACTCGCCCCCGAAGTACGTTCGCAGCGACTCGGGAAGAGGCTGCGGGGGCCACACCCACAAGACTCTGATCTCTCTCACCTTAATGGAAGACAGAAAAGGAAGGAGAGTAGACAACACTGAAAATACGAAGTGGATAGAATTAGTGATAAGACTACAATCATCACAGTAAGGGGGAAACCGCTGATCATGGTGCAGTCCAAGGACGTCACATCTCTTTAGAAAAGAAATCCATAGACGACTACGTATATGCTTGCCTTCACTTTATATAAAAAAAGAGGATAAATACTTTGAGGGGTCTTTACAACACACTATGACGGAAAATATCACACTGTTCGTTTCATAGCTCTATATTATTGTATTTATCTATTTATCTGTTTTAACTTCGGTGTGCTGATGTGTATACGACACAATGACGGGCCACAAGTCCCAAAGCTTCCACACAAACTCCGACACTGCTAAAAATCAGCCTGTGTCAAGTACATCACCTCCACGGCTAAGTTGTACTCGTGTTACGAATTTCTTGGTTCAGAGGAAGATGAACGAGTGCTATTAAACCTTCCTTTACCTAGAGAAGGATGGAGTGCGTTAATGAAATGTACTCGTGCTGTTTTCCGCTCTTTTTCTCTTCCTCCTTGCATAGAAATGATGTGCTTATTCGATGTGCGGTAGTCACGTAGTAGACACAACCATATAGATATATTTGGTATAATTATATATATTTTGGTGTAATTTGGTATATTCTCTCGTAATTTCTTTTGTTTTAACTCTATATTCATATGCTTTACCTCTAAAAAGCTAGACTGTTAAATAATTCAATCAGAAATTCCTTGATTCATTGCCGGAGGAAGCAACAACAACAATTGCAGTAATTGTTCAAAAAAAAAAAATATTAATAAACGTCAGAATAAATAAATACATGAACCATGAAATGCTCTTCGCGACTTCGGAGATGCACATTGTTCAGTGTCCTTTCTTTTACTCTCTAACTTCATTATGATATATGAAAAGGGTGTTCGTGGACAGTTGTATATACTTATTTTACTTATTTATTTTCTAAATAAGTAAAATAGAACTTCTCATCGTTACTTTTGTTGCTCTTGCATTATCATTCGAGAAGCAAGCAATACACAAATTCATTCTCTAGTCGTCTGCTCTGCAAATTGAGTTGACTTTGCTCTCTTGACTCTTGAATCCGGTGGATCAAGGGACTAAATTACTTTTATTCGTAATCGGTGGCACCGCACTCATGTTCTTTGATGACCCTCTCTCTGGCCACGAGAAGTGGGAGGAGGGTCTCACCCCGCACCGCCTCCACGAGTCCCAGCCGGAGGTTTTCCAATTCCCCAGCTCGTCGCACCGCGGGGACTGGATCCACGAGCTGGCCCTGCGCACCGAGACGGAGCGCCAGGCCCCTGACATTCTGCCGTACCCCACTGCCTTCATGGAAGAAGTTTTTGTGGCGTTGGCCAGCGCGGAGGAGAGCATTCTGCGACGTTCGCAGGCCGAGAAGGAGGAGGCGATGAGCGCCACGAACCCCCTGCACCCGCTGTTGCTGCCTTTCCGGCCGTCGGACTTGATGGCGCTCGAGGCGCAGCGGGCTCGCTTTTTTGTGACGGAGTTTCACCGCTGTCGGCTGCACAAGATTGAGATGCTAAGCATGACGCTCTACTACGAGGGCATGGTCGAGCGGCAGAGCGAGCGGCGCCGTGCCGCACGGCAGCAGCAGCGCTCCGACGCGGGGTCTGCCAGTGTGAAGTCCGAGTCGCAGGAGGAGGAGCTGGATTTGGCGGAGGTCGACGATGGCGAGCGAACGCTGGTGCCGCCGCCTTTCCCCCAACGGGAACATTTGTCGCCGAACGAGGCAGCTGTTGCAGATCGTCTTGCGCTGTCCCTAGAGAAGGCGATCCAGCAGGCGGGTCTCCACCTCGTGCCGCCGAGCCTGCAGCGGCTCATTCCACAGCCTCTCGAGGCCGAGGACATGGAGATTCTGCCGCAGCCGCAGATGAGTACCTACGTGTTCTGTAAGGCACTCGAGGATCTGGGTGGGGTGACGCTGAGTGAAGGTGTGGTGCAGACCATTCACAAGGGAGACCTCTTGCTCGTGCCTTATCGGACATTCCGTCCCTACGTGCTCAGTGGTATGGCTCAATTGCTGTGAAGAAGAGCGAAAAGAGGAAAGCAGATAGATAAATCACGTAACGTATTGCTGAATACGAGAGGGAGAAAAAGAGAGCCAGGAAAGCAGTATTTGACGTGGTCGGCCATTCATTCGACGAATCATGCGCGATGTCATCATTGTGACCTTCACGATGTCGTATTAGATGTGCTACAAGAAAGAACAGTAAGTTCAGTTTAGTTTTCGGGAAGCACTATGAGCACATTACACGTACTCTTACGATTGCTTTGTGCAACTGGAACAAAACAATTGTGTGACGATATTTGTCCCACCATTCGTCTTGGCACTTTTACGGTTCCCATGATCCGCTATGACTCTTACTATTATTGTTTAGATGTTGATTTTTATCATCCGTATCTAGAAACTTTCCCGAGTATTCTCCGCGCTGTACGGTGACGTTGAATCGAGCTGCGCTGCGACAGGAGTGATTCATGGAAGTTAGACTATACACCAAGGGAATTCCGTGCGTGCATCACTTACCGAAGCACATGGGAAGGTGGCGGTTTCTCAAAGACGTGCCACAGATTGTGCCGAGAGGCTGCGTGCGATCAAATTTGGTCTTGCTTCTCATCTTCGCCTACGAGCAACAAACAGCTACAGTCATGAAAGGTTGCAGTTTTGTAAATTCTGTGGATGTAGAAGTTTCCATTGTCGTTCTGGAGTCCTCACCACATAAACTTGATTTCCTTTCCTTTTTTTTTTTGTTTTTCTTTCCGTGCCACTGTGCCTATTTCGACTGATTATTCTTTTCATACGGTTTCATCAGTTATCTGTGTGAAGTTTCGTGTAGCGGATCGTTAGAAACAAAAGAAAAGCGACTTGAAGATAAAGTACTGCACGAGCACAAGGATTGATTGACGTTCGATTCACCAGACAGACCTAGCATTGTTGCTCGGCTTCATTCCACGATCAGTCATTGCGGAGGTCTACCTCTCTTCTTCTCATCTGGTATTTAAACGTCAGAGTGCGTAGTCTTTCGCTACTCGGACTCCTTATTATTCTTATTACGATTATTTAACGTTTTGCTTTCCCGTCGGACGCCAATGTCAAAGAGGAATGAGCTGGCGGAGATCATGTCCTCTACGGATGCAACGAAGAAGGCAGAACTGCTGTCGAAGGCAGTGGTGGCCATCACGAAGCAGAAGCAGCAGCTGGAGGAGGAGCACATTCGACTCCTCAGTGAGGTGGCACGCGCTCATGAGGAGCTGAACGGGGTGCAAGCAGAGAAGCAGGCACTGCAGGAGAAAGTGAAAACGCTGGAGCGACGACTCCGGCAGACAGAGACAGAGAAACCACCAACGGCTGCTGGGAACAGCGCAGCACCTCACTTTGGCCAGCAGGTGCTTAAGGGGCTCACTTCCATGGTCAGTGGCACTGAGGGGAGCGCGAACATGAGCAGCGCCACGCCGGCGCTGCTTCCAGAGGACGTGGAGAAACTCATCACAGACAACGAGCAGCTGCATCGCCAAATGTACGAGAACAAGACGAAGAATGGCAATTTGATCAGTGAACTTCGCAAAGAGTTGAATAAACGCAATGAGGATCGACAGCGCTTACAACACGAAGTGGATGAACTACGGAGTTTGCTGGAGACCACCACCAGCGCCTGTGACCGGCTCAACAGTCTCACCAGCCAGCAGAAGGCCATGCTGCACGTCTTTGAAGACCTGTTTCGTGTGTCGGTGACTCCATCCCCCGCGCTGGACTCCTTTCCCGTGAGGGTGAGCCTTACTATGCCCACCAGCACCTCTCCCGTTCGGAATCTCGATCCAGAGGTGAAGGAGACGCTGGTGGACGGGCTCCTGCTCTCGTGGAGGGAACACTTTCAGCGGCTCTGTGGCGCGGTTACGGTGTGGATCTCGACACTGAAGCGCATCTTACCACTGAGCGGGCGACAGGGAACTTTTGCTCCCGGCCGCCGAACGGGATCCCCCAGCTCGGCGGCCATCACCTCCGTCCACCTCCGCAGCCTCCTGGACGACCTAGAGGACCTGCAGCAGCTGCACTCCGCCAAGCGCAACAAAGTGATCGAACTTTTTGATCAGCTCTGGAAACTCCTGAAAGTAAAGGAAGCTCCGGAAGAGGCCATCGGTGGTACTTCCGGGACAAAACAGGCTGGAACGGATAGCGCTGAGGAGCTAGATGGCAGCCGCATGGATGAGGAGGACGAGCCTGACCGTAGGGGCGGTCCAAATCGGCTTTCGGAGCCTTTGCGCTGTGATTCGGAGGTTCTCTGCTGTGTGGGCCTAGAGCTGCTTGAGCACCTTGCCGATTGGCTGCGACACATCCGCGTGCACTTTTCTGTGCTGTGGACAGCCAGTGAGTGTGTAGGGGGGAACCCTCATGAGGTGCCAGTGCACGGCAACCGACGCTCCGCTGCACAATCCCCCGTCAATGTGGGGTCCACCACCACCCATGAGCCCATCAATAGTCGTACGAGTAGTCAGCCCAACGCTACCACTCCCGGTACAGAGCGTTCCGCCCTCTGTGAGTCTCTACCGTCCTCCGCTTCCACTGGGCTGGCGATGATGGAGGGTGTGATGCGCAGCCTGCATCAGCTGCTTCAGCGTGTGTGGGCGGAGGGAAGCGGCAGCGCGTCGACGTCTTTCGCGGGGCTGCCGGCGTGCGATACGATGCTGGTGGTGCTGCAGCTGCTGTGGCGGTCGATCTACCGGCTGCAGCCGCTGATCGTACCGCTAAGTCGTGTGGAGGAGGCGCTCGCAAGGGAGGCGAGCGGGTGCGACAGCTCCCACCTGCGGAACGTGTACCACTTGCTGCAGGGGGAGGTTCATCAGCTGCTGCACTCTCTCCTGGAAGAGTCCACCAGCGCCCGAGCGGCTGTGGCGGAGGAGCAGGCGTTGGAGGACTTACTGCATCGGTACAGTGCAGGGAAGGCATATCGCAGCGGAGAGCGCGCGACGCCGGTGATGGACCCGTGGGGCTGGAACAGCGGTGCCGTGCTCACGTCTGACACACCGGAGGAAATGATCGAGGAGCTGGTGGAGCGTCTGGAGGCAGCCGATACGCAATGCGTGCAACAGCACCATCAACTTCGATGTGCGCTCTTTGAACTCGCCCTGATGAGGGAGGAGCTCCTTCGTATGTCTTCTGAGGCGTCCGAGCTACGCCAGACCTTAACGGAGAACAATCGGCAGAATGAGGAAGAGAAGGAGGTGCTGCAAGAGCAAATAGGGCTCTTGTCGAACCAACTAGCGGCCTTGGGCTCTACTGCGTAGTTTAGCGGATTTTTTTTTTCTATCATCTTAGTGCCAAGCCTAGAGATGATGGCCAGAGCCACCGTCTTCAAGAGCAAGAAAAAGAGCACCTCCCTTAAGGCATAGAAGCCCGAGATGTTGAGTGAGGTGTAAGAGAGTCGCTCCCACGTCCAACTATTTCACGATTGATTTCTACATCTTTATTGCTCAGTGATTCGACGTATGGCTTCTGTCTGCGTCATGTAGTACTTCTTCAAACATACAAGGAGAGTACCAAATCCACTTAGGATGATGATTAGTATTCTTTTTCTTCTGTTTTCTGCTGGTAGTTCACAGGGAGCTGCTCTACAGGAGTCCCTCAGGTTACTTCGTGTTGTTTTATGTTGTTCCGCTGTAGTGATGAAAATTCTCTCTCACCCTCTTTTTTTTTTTCTCTTCCTTCTTCTTTCTAAAACTGATGAGATTCGACAACAACACACCATTATTGTGCTACCGTTTGAAATTATTATTGAACTTCAGTATCCTTCAAAAGCCAACCACTCCGAAATTCTACTCGATAAGGTACCCTAACCCTACCTCTCAAACATGATGCTTTCTGTCTCTGAGATGAAAGTACGCCTGGAGAACGCCTTTGTTCCAGAAGCGTACCGACTCAGTATCACCGTCAACTTAGAAAACTGGACGTACGAAGCGGAGGAGCACATTACTCTGGTCCGTAACCCCGAAGTCCCTCTGCGTAGCATCATTCAGCTGCACGCGGCGGCGACGATGGAAATTTCTTCCTTGACCGGCGCATCCATCGTGAAGCGAAAAGCTGACAAGGAAGTCCTCTACCTGCAGCTGCCCAGCGAGATCGCCAGTGACGACAATGCCAGGCCGGAGGTGGTAATCCGCTTCAAGCACATCATCCAGGAGGAGCTTCGTGGGTTCTACCGCGTGAAGTACCGCCACAACGGAACCGAGATGCGCATGGCCTCCACGCACTTCGAGCCCACGTCGGCCCGGCTCTTCTTCATCTGCCATGACGAGCCGGCTCAGCGAGCTGATTTCACACTTCAGGTCCGCCTGCCGATGTCTTACCCCGACAGTGATCGCTACACGGTGCTGACGAGCACGCCGCTGAGCAGCAAGGTGGTGGATGGCGCCTTCATTGTACACGACTTCGATACAATTCCCCGCTGCCCCCCGTACCTCGTCGCCTGTGTGATTGGCCAGCTCGAGAGCGTGACGACGACGGCCGGCCAGTCTGGCATTCCCGTGAGTGTGTACACCACCTACGGGAAGAAGGACGGAGCGAGCTTTGCTCTGGAGACATCTGCGTTTGCACTAGAATTCTTTGAGAAGTTCTTCCAGCACCCCTTTCCGTTGCCGAAGCTGGACGTGGTAGCGGTGCCGGACTTCCCGATTGGCGGTATGGAGAACTGGGGATGCATCTGCTGCGTCGAGTCTATCCTCGTCGATGAGGAGCAGTCCTCTATTGCGGCCAAGAAGCGCGCCTCGGAGCTGCTCTGCCATGAGGTGTCGCACAACTGGTTCGGCAACCTCGTGGCCATTGACTGGTGGGAGAGCCTCTGGCTGAAGGAGGGCTTTGCGTCGTGGTGCGGGTATTACGCCTCTCACGTCCGCAACCCGTCGTGGCACTGCCTCGATGACGCCATGCGGAGCGTGACAGGAGCGAAGGAGGTGGACCAGAACGACCACTCCCACCCCGTAGAGGTGCCCATCATTGACCCGGCGGACATCACTCAAATCTTCGACCGCATCAGCTATGACAAGGGAATGGGCCTGGTCTTCATGCTCGAGGCGTTCCTCGGCAAGGAGAAGTGGGGCCCCGCGGTGGCGCACTACATCGCCACCTACGCCTATGGGGCGACCAAGACCCACCAGCTGTGGGAGGCACTGGAGGAGTCGTCCGGGGAGCCCATTGCTGGCGTCATGAAGAGCTTCACCAGCCAGCTCGGCTACCCGATCCTGCACATCGAGCGCCACAGCCCCGAGACGATCACGCTGCGCCAGGAACCGTGCCGCCTCGCCATCACCCAGCAGAAACCCCGTGAGGTGCAGGTGTGGCGGCCGAAGCCGAAGCCTGAGGAGCCAGCGGAGAAGGAGGGAACGCCGACGGCGGAGACAGTGGCGGAGGTACCGCCGAAGGCGGATGGCGAGGAGAACCCCCTCGCCGAGGAGGAAGTGGAGATGGAACTGGTGACGGAGCTGGAGGACACGCTGTGGAGCATTCCTGTGGTGGTGGAGGGCCCCGAGGGCAAGTCGCGGAGTGTGGTGCTCACCGGGAAGGACCCAGTGGAGCTGGAGGCCCCCGTGGAAGAGTTCCCCTTTGTGGTGGTCAATCCTCGTCGCACAGGTTTCTACCGCTGCCGCTACCAAGAAGATCTCTTCTTGAGTCTCGTACAGGAGCAGTACCCGACCCTAGACGTGTCGGACCGGTGCGCTCTGCTGTCTGACGTGAAGGCGTCGCTGTACATGGGGATGCCAGATCTGCATCGCCTGAGTCTGCTGTCCGCCGTCGTTCGACAGCAGGAGAAGGAGACACTCGTGCTGAAGGAATTCGCTTCTACCATGATGAGCTTTACCGCCGCCTTCTCCGAAGGCGAGGTGATTGGCCGACTGCGCCGCGCGCAACTGAGCTTTTTTATCCCCCTGGCTGAGTCGTACATCACCCCTGAGGCGCAGGAGGCGGCGAAGGGCTCCATGGAGGTACTCCTTCACCAGAACTTTGTGCTCGAGGTGGCTCTGGTGCTGATTCTTCAGCACTACCACCCAACAGAGGCCCGCAAGGAGAAGCTCATCGAGTGGGCCTTGACCCAGGCCAGGGCAATGCTGCAGAACGCCGGCGAGCCGTACCTCACCGCCTCTGTTAATCTTTGCCTTGCTGCGTACAACCGCCTGGATGTGCACACCACCCCTGCAGCTCGCCAAGCGCAATTGCTCGAGGCGCTTAAGCGCGTGGATGGCAACGACGAGCTCACTCGTGCGGTGCTCCATGCTCTCTGCTGCTCCACGGAGTCGACCTACGTGGAGGATATTCTGCGTTGCTGCATGATGAACACCAGCGTGCGCAGCCAGTTCGGCCAGGTGGTCTTTTATGCGGCGGCGGGCAACTCCTCCATGAAGACGGGCCAGCTGTGGCAGTTCTTTCAGGATCACTTCGACAAGATCAAGGAGCAGTGGGGTGGGGGGCAGTTCCGCATTCAGGTGATTGTGGAGTGCGTGGCGTCGTCGCTCTCCGGCAGCGCGGCGGCGGACGAGTTTGAAAGGTTCTTTCAATGCCAGCCACTGGTGAATGCGCGTCTGGCTATTCTGAGATCCACGGAGAACATACGCCTCCGAGCATGGCTGCGTCAGAAGTGGTGCCCAGAGGCGCTACTCCGTGCGTTCGATCCCCACGATCTCTGAGAATTATAAAAACAATCATGTTGTGGACCGAAACAGATAAACCGTTTCGGATGACGCGCACTCACGTAAATAGAACGAGGAATCCGAGTGATAGGGACAACACGAAGGGATTAATGCATTTTCGCAATTGTATTGACGAATCCTTTGAGATTTTCGCTCCTTTTTTTTGAGCTTACGGAGTGAAACTGTCGAGATGAAAGTATGAAATGTTTTTCTACTCTTCTTCTCATTTTGTTGATTGTGTCGTTTTTATAAGATATCTTAATTTTTAAAATGGGGAGCGGCGAAATGCCTTTGCTAGAGCTGAGCTTTCTCTCTTTCGTAGAGTTTCTCTTTTGTTGTATACCCTAAATAAAGATGAACTTCCAATTTATGGATCCTTATATGGTTACATGGTAGATTTCTGTGTTTTCTTTCTTTGATGCTTTTTCAAGTTTCTCCTTTATATTATGTGAATTGTAATCGACACATTTTCTTTTAAAATGTGTATTAGTTGGTTTTTGAAGGGATAATTCACACCTTTTATCGAAATGAATCTTCTTGTACTTCCTATTTATTGAGAAGAAAGTATACTTTGGAGTCCCTCATTATGGCATACTACCTTAAGATAATGCAATTGATAGGTACTTTAGTTTTTGTTCTCTGGTGTTTATGTGCGCGAAATCACCCGATATGCCTTCTTCTGTACATCCATGGGGAAGGCTTTGCAGGTGTAACGGTACCTCAGGAAGTGTATCAAGATGAATTTTTGAAATATAAAAAAACATTGCTCGTCAACCGCGAAAGATGAATACTGCAAAAAAAAATAATAATAATAATGAGATGTGTGTTGTCTCTACCTCAGTTTATTAGATTCATATTTCCTTTCTCTTTCCTTTTCCTCACCTTACTCTCGTAGATCAAAGGAAGTTTTTCACTCGGACACGAACACATTTCGGTATTCTCTTTACGCTACTGGCTGCGGTGCTTACCTTGTCTCCGCGATATCCGTTTCAATAGTTGCTTTTTCACATACTGCAGCTCATCACACTTCCACGGCTTCTTGCTTGCTTCACAGGTTCAACTTTTTTCGGTTTTATAACATTTTTGGTGCCGGATTCTTCGTTCGCACATCTTGTAGACATCGCTAAACGATCAAAGACATACCAAACCGAGTTCTCTGTGCACTCGATCTATTCCATGGTCCTTCCCCCATTGATGGTTCTGGGAGCCGGAAAGCTGGGTGCGGCGTGCACCCTGGCACTTCTCTCTACACATGGGACAACTCATCCATCACTTACGAGCTTTGCATTCGGTAGCCATAGGAGAGTGGTGCTTCTGAGCCGGCAACGGGCGCTCATCCATCAGCTTTGGGATCGACCTTGTTCGTCTGGCTCGGCATCTTCCTCTCAGAGGATGCTGCGCCTCAGCCCAGTGCTCTCCGTGCACTGGCCGAGAGCGCTGCCAGTAGAGGTGCAGGACTACTCGACGTATGTCACGCAGCTGCAGAAAGCGGTAGCAACTCCTACTCGCCATGACGCTTCGGAACCTGAGGCGGCGAAGGAACAGGAGTGCGCCGCCGCGACGGCTGGCCACTCTGGCCACTCTGGCCAACCCCCCACTCCTCTGCCACCGTGCTGCTGCGTGTGTGTACCCCTCGGTGCGCTGCTGAGACCGCGAGACTGCGCTGCGGAGTGCCCTGATGCGGTAACGGTGCTGGAGGCGTGGTGGCGGGCCCATCGCCAGGGATCCACTAATCCGCGGCGGTCTTCCGCAGTGCCGATGCTGATGCTCTTCACTCGAGGCTTCACGGCGGAGGGAAGCCCTGCCGCGGAGGTCCTGCTGGATCGCTGGGGCCACGCGGAGGAGGAGGAAGGCGAAGGGCCCGTCGTGTTGACGGTGTGCGGGCCTGTGCTGGCCGAGGAGTGGGCACAACAGAGTGCGGTGGAGAAGACGCCGGCGTGCAGAGAGAGTGCCTTCTCAGGCACGTCATGGACGGTGACGGTGGCACACCCACCACACCCCTCATCCGCACTGCGGGATCAGCTAGAGGCGCAGGTGGCTGCCTGCTTCCCACGTGAGAATATCACATGGTGCCACGACCCCGATGACACGGCGCTGCTCCGCTTACCCTTCAACGTCGCCGCTCGGGTGATGGGTGTGGTGAATGGCTGCCTGCCCCTGATCATGTTCGGTGCGGGGCTGGTGCAGGCCGCGTACGGCCCCACCGGCCCCACCACCGCATTGCTGTCCTACACCCAGAACGTGCTGCAGGAAACCACCGCATTGACGCAGGCCGCTGTAACGCCGCAGAACAACGAGGCAAGTCGGCTCGAGCTCCCGCCCGGTGCGGTCGCGGCCATCACTCTGGCGTGTCTTCATCACAGTGCGAAGGAGTTCACGCTGGGGAAGCAATTGTCCTTCCACTTCCGGAAAGAAGAGGCGCTGCGAGCGGTTTTCCAGAAGGTAACGGGTGCGATGCTTGAAACCGGGTCCGAGGTGGGGGGTTCCCACACGCTGGAGTCCTCGGCGGCCGGAATCCACGCCCTCCTCACCGCTGTGCAGTGCGACTCCCCGTTGTACGAGGGTATCCTCGACGCGTTTCACACCTTCGTCCGCGCCGCGGTGGTGGGAGAGGGACTAGTGAAGGCGGGGTATGACCGCTACAGAGAGCCGATCGAGAGCTCGAAGCCGACCCTTCTTCAGGAAATTAGAAGCGTGGATGAGGCGTTGATTCACGGCTCAGAAGAAGAGCTAAAGCGGGCGAGCCAGCACCTTGCCGACACCTTCAGCGCCGTCCAGTTGGACAGGCGAACGGACGGCGAGAGTACTTCCTAAAATTAATCACAACACAATTATGAATGGAATCGGGATGGACAACTCGTTTTTAAAAATTTCTTTTACTCTTGAGAAGAACCGCTAAGGATCTATGGTTCCTGTTGCATGTTTACTCCTGGTTAGTAAGATCTATGCCGTGCTTTGTAAAGAAAACATAGTTAAGTTTTCCTACATCTACTCTTAATTACACTTCTAATCTAATTATCATATCTATTTTTTTTTTTTTTTTTGTAGATTTCCCGTCTTTACTTCACTTGTTTGCGGAAGCACCAACGTTTCTTTTCGTGCTCGTTGTTCAGCATCATTTTTCTTTCTTCAGTCAAGGGAACCCGCACTCTTCTCATCCTTCCCGTCCTAGCGGTTCTCCGTAGTAGTTTTGCGGTCGAGATGATACACCGACGTTTACGTCTGGTAGCCCATCTACGGGTCCACGTGCTGCTGCTGCTGCTACTGATTGCCAGGAGTGCGGCAGCGGCAGAGCTGTATCCTGAGGTGGAGCGTGGGTGTGGGTCGGCCGCGGCGTTGCGGCGGCATCGGCTCACCGGGCCGCTCCCTGTTGTCCAGCAGAACATCTCCTCCACTCTTGCGCCACGGCACCGAGGAAGTTTCTTACCCATTCGCATTGTCGTGTTTACCGAAGATGTGCGGAATCCGTCGCGCGTGTGCAACCAGGCAGGCGAGTACTGCTCGGACTTTCAAGGCGGGGCGGTGCAATGCAAAGAGACTGATGTCCTTACCCCAGAGAAGAAGGCGTTGTTGCTGAACAAGATCCTTCCGGAGGCGGTGAAGCTGCACTCGGACCGACTCAGTGTGCAACGATACAGATCTAAATTCGTCGTTCCCGGGTATTACTACACCAATCCCATCTGCAACGAGTTTTCTGTCCCGTTCGAGCATCGAAACCACGGCGTGGAGAACTACGATTTCGTGCTCTACGTCTCAGCGGCCCCGACTTCAGATGATGTGATCTCCTGGGCCACCACCTGCGCCACCAACTATGTTTCGCGTCCCTTAGTTGGAATGATCAACATCGCTCCCAAGTACATCGCTGATGACTCACGAATGATTCGCTCCGTGGCTCACGAGATCGCCCATGCGCTGGGGTTTAACATTTACTTCTTTGACGCTGCCTTTCTAGTGTCGTTGTCCACGGCGCGAGGGAAACCTCGTTCCATGCAGATTACCTCCCCTACCGTGGTGGCGGTGGGCAGAGAGCACTTCGGCTGGCAGGGTCTACAGGGCGTCGAGCTGGAGGATGAGGGCGGCGCTGGCACCGCGTATTCACACTGGAAGCGTCGCAATCTCAAGGATGAACTGATGGCTGGCATTCAGAGCATTGGCTACTACACTGCCTTCACGCTGGCTGCTTTTGAGGACCTCGGGTACTACCAAGCAGACTTCTCCAAGGCGGAGACCATGCCGTGGGGGTACAAGGCGGGTGAAACGTTTTTAACGGAGAAGTGCGTGAAGGACGGTGTCTCGCAGTACCCCGACATGTTCTGCACAGAGCAGTCTTTGACCCTGACTTGCAGCGACGATCGACGTAGCCTAGGGTTCTGTGGGCTGGGAGTCACGCCAGACCCGATGCCGCCGTACTACCAGTACTTCAAGGATCCCACTGTTGTTGGCATTTCAAATTTAATGGACTACTGCCCCATCGTACTGGGGTACAGCAACACCGAGTGCTGGAAGGGAAACAGCGCTGTGATGCCGGGCTCTTACTTGTCTAACACGAGCCGCTGCTTCGACTCCCTGGACGGTATTGTGACGCAAGACAGCGATTGCAAGGTGAAGGGGATTTGTGCGGCGGTCCGCTGTGATTTCGCCTGGCAGGTCTACCAAGTGAAATTTTCCGAAGCTGCCAACTGGACCTTTTGCCAGGCGGGCAAATCTGTGGAGCCGGGAAACTTCAACCGAAACATTATTTCCGGGCGAGTGACCTGCCCCCCTTTTGAGTCTGTGTGCGGGCTGACGGAGTTGAGGTCTGAGCCGCTTGACTACCACTGGTCTGCCTTTCCACCGGAGGACGGCGACCCGGGCAACAATACGGATACGGACGAGGATGATCCAGAGGACAGTGGCCCGAACTCCACTGACCCGGGACCGGTGATTAGCCCAGTGGATCTGGCCGAGAACCGCTGCGAGGGCGGGTGGCTCGCGAGCCGATGGCGACACCCCGGCTTCTTGTCGCAGGCGGTATTGGCCCTTGTCATTCTCGCTGTGCTCTGGCATTAGGAAAACACAAAATGACGTGTCGTGTCTAACAAAATATTTTTTTTTTTTTCTCGGAACAGCCGTGTGTTGTCCCAGTGAAAGTTTGTCAAATGATCTATTTTCTAAACGGATTGAATATTTCATTCTCTTCGCTATGTTGGCACAAATTAGCAGATAAATGCAACATAAATTGCGAATTTAAAGGCGCCGCTTCCCATTAATTCTATTGTTCCTTCGTGTGTGTTGTAGATATATATGTGTGTAAAATTGACTTTCTTTTTTCTCTTGGATTTACGTGACATGACAACATTACGTGCATATTACCGTCCTCGCTTGTTCGGTTTTCTTTGTCCCCTTTCTCCTTTATTGTTTTCCGCCGCTCTTTTCTTATTTATTGCGTTATTCCGTTATGCATTTGAATTCTTGTTCAAAAGGTGAAGGTATAAAATGATATACAAGAATTCAATATCTTTATGAGAGGCAGAGAAGATGAGTTGAGGCCTCTTTCTTTCCCCTTCACGTTCTTTTTACAACGTGCGGGAGCTGCATCATACACAATCAGAAGCCGAATCGAAGAGAAGCGCATGACAGTACATCATACGTTTTCCTCTCGCTTCTCGGACCCCCTTTTTGAAATCTTCGCATTTTCAAACTACTAATAGAGGTGAGGAAATGAGTTGATGCTTGCACACCTGTTGTACATAAATATATGCATGTGCGCGTGATGCTGTTTTATCCTATCTCCTAATAGAAAAAAAACGAAATAGAGAAAAAATGATTTTTTTTTTTAATTTTAATTTTTATTTTTTTTCCTCTTCAATATAATACTACTACGTTTTTTGATTTTGATACAAAGTGTGAGAGTACAGAGGCAGACGACTGCTGATAATTGCAGAGGTAATGATCGAAATATATCACACTCACACACACACACATATCTATATACTACTTTAAAACTATGATGTCCGTTCAACATCATGTGTGGAGTGTGATGGGCACGGTTAGTGGTGCAATATAAAATATTACGAATGTGCACTTTCTATTTTTTTTTTTCTGTTTTGTTTCTTCCTTGATTCTCAGAATTAGAGAGGTTATTGGTATTGATTACAGGGGTTCAAGGGCTCACATTTCAGAAATAGAATTACAAGTGCATCCCACCAAAGTTCTAATACGAATTTATCTCTGTTTCTTTCTTTTTTGTTTTGTAGTTGTCTCCGCTATCCGAGGCGCAATGCCGTGATGAACAGCTGTGCAACACTTCTGACATATTGTGTTTTCTGTTTCCTTTGACTTTTATTCTTTTCACTCACTTGCCGCTAGGTCAGCTTTCCATTGATTCCCCAATTAGCTCTCCCTTACAAGCTTTTAGTTTCACTATTAGTGCAACTATATCCTTCATCAAAGCTCAGTTGTTTATCATGACTCGAAGGTCTTTT
>JASAOA010001629.1:0-27353 GCA_030849815.1 Vickermania spadyakhi | reverse complement strand
CCAGCGTCCGCTCCACCTCACGCTGCCGCTCGTACTCCTGCCGCATCGTTTCTACGGAGTTGGCGAAGTCGTCGTCCACCTTCCGCCGCTCTGCGATCAGCAACTGGTCCATCTCCTTCTTGTACTGCGCGATCGACTTCTCCTTCTCCGCCTCCAGCTGCTTCTTGAACTGGCTCAGCTCATCGCTCATCGCCTTCTGGGCTTCCTCCTTCTCCCTCGCCGTGTCCGCCTTTGTCGGCTCCCCCCTCTCCGTGTTCCGTGGCTTCGCCGCAGCTCCCTTCACGCTCTCACTGGACGACGCCTTCCCATCACCAGGAAGGTTAATCTTGCTAAGCGCCTTCAGTCCGTTCAGTCCGCTCCCAATCACCTCCTCGTTTCCAGACAACTTCCCGGACACCAGAATGCTCTCAGGGACCCCGGTCTTAATCTCCTCACCCGATGGCGGGCCGTTCCCGGCATCGTACGTGCTAGCCTTCGTCGTGCTCTTCGCACTCGCTTTGCTCCCCTCAAAGTCAATTTTCAGCGAATCGGGGAGAGGCTTGTTCAGCTTCAGCGTGTTCAGGGTCAGCACCTTCCCCTTCGTCTNTGTCGGCTCCCCCCTCTCCGTGTTCCGTGGCTTCGCCGCAGCTCCCTTCACGCTCTCACTGGACGACGCCTTCCCATCACCGGGAAGGTTAATCTTGCTAAGCGCCTTCAGTCCGTTCAGTCCGCTCCCAATCACCTCCTCGCATCCAGACAACTTCCCGGACACCAGAATGCTCTCAGGGACCCCGGTCTTAATCTCCTCACCCGACGGCGGGCCGTTCCCGGCATCGTACGTGCTAGCCTTCGTCGTGCTCTTCGCACTCGCTTTGCTCCCCTCAAAGTCAATTTTCAGCGAATCGGGGAGAGGCTTGTTCAGCTTCAGCGTGTTCAGGGTCAGCACCTTCCCCTTCGTCTCCGCAGTCTCGCTCTCCAGGATCGCTTTCTTCCGCGGCTTCTTCACCACCCCCACGCTCTCATCCTCGCTCCGTTTCGCTCCTCGGGCTATGCTTTGAGCGGAGGGGTTCTTCTTTTCGGTTTGCAACAGCTCTTTGAAGTGTTCGTCCATCGGATGGTCCCAGATGGATACACCGGTCTTAAAGTTAAAGTAATATAATTCGCCTTTTTCGCTTTTGCAAGCTTTCCAGTGCTCCGGTAGCGGGGCCTTCAGCCCTTCTCGAGCAATCCACAGGAAGCACTTGTCCTCCGGTAAATTCATTCCAAGCCATTTCCCATACTCCTCGATCTCTATATCAGACGGCTCATAGTTTGCATTTGGTTCTGCATCAAGAACAACAGACATTTTTCTGCATAAACTAGTACTACATTAGGAGAGTGTAAGATGGAGAAAACAGAGAGAAAAAGGAAGTGCATTTGACAGAGAAATGAAAGTGTTGCAATAAGCGAGGTTCAGATGTTCCTTGCGAATGTGTGCTTTTCAGTGTTCTGAAAGGTGAGTTTTTACAAGAGAGTGAGGTGGATGATCCGTGCTTGTTGCTGAGGAAGTCCGATCGAACACAGAAAGGCTCTAGTGGAGAGGGAAATAATTTTTCAACAGGTATTCGAAACATGGATTGAAGTGAAGGATGAAAGGATGAAGGGAACGATAAACGAAGTCGTCAAAAGATTACAAACCATCCTTTTATGAAAAGAGAGATTATGTCAAATTGTAAGGAAGTTCATTTGTGGACGTACTGTTTGAACCTTTTATTTGTATCATTTCCTGGGTAGGCCTCAATGGCCTTGTTGCATTTCCTTTTTTAGGTATTGAAAAAAATATTTATTTTTTGGAAGCTCGCAGGTGGGGGAGTGTCTTTCCACGAAGAAAGTCTCAAAAAATCAAATTCAGAATACCTCCTATTGGCTCTCCCCCTGCTGCTGTTTCAGAAGGGGAAGCGGAGGCGGTTACTGCACGCTCTAACGCGGCTTGATAGACTTGTAGAGCGGCTTCAGCTTCTCCCGCGAGCTGTTGTAGCAGCTCTTCTTGCTCTGGCCGTGATGTGTGTGTCGCGTTTGTGAGCTCCTCGTCGTGGTGCATGTGGGGGTCTCGAAGCTCCTGCTCTATCTTTCGAAACGCTTCCACCGACTCCTGCGTACGACGCCGTAGGACTCGAAGTTCTGCGGCAGTGTACCACTGCGGCGCATACGTGTGCATCGACAGACGGGTCTCTTCGTTATGTCCCTCATGTGGCAGATCTTCGAGACGAGCGGGAGGACCTTCTGGTGAGATGGAGGAACGTCTCCGTTTAAGCCTGCTGTGTGTCGTCTGCCACGGCGTTTCGGCATCGGCCCCTACACCCGGGAAAGGCGCTAAGACAGCGCACGAAGCCTTCGACGCCGTCCAACTAGTCTCAGGAATGGCTCGCTCTCGAGAAGACGCTCCCGTTGCGGTCGCGTCACTCGGTCCGCCGTGGAAAGAGGATCGATCCCCGCTGCCTTCACGGGTGTGAGAGAGAGGGGGAAAGGTGTCTGGGACGAGCTGCACCTCGCTGGTGACGTCCTCGGCAGGGGAGGCGGGGGATGGAATGGGCGTGTACACATCCGGTGTCCGCGGCTCTTGAATGGGGGGCTGTGGGAGTGCTAGCCGTGACAACGTCGTGGAAACCGTAAGACGGTGATGGTCTGGACATAACAAAGGCCCGGTGGAGGGTGAGGGTAGTCCTACCTCAGATTCGAGCACGGCATCCGTCACCTCTTCAATCAGCACACGATGGATTCCCACACTGCTACTTTCGCCTTCAGCGTTACGACGAGAAGGAGAAGGGAGCGGCACAGAAGCAGCGGTCGATGCTGCCGCATGCGATGACGTGCTGGCAGTGGCGGCTGGAGCGGGTATCTGACTGGGGTATTCCTCTTCCATCGGGTCTTGTTCTTCTTCCGACTCGTATTCTCCTTCTTGCTCGTCCTCTGTCTCCTCCTCACTCCACATCGCTTCTTCGTCAAGATACGGCTCTTCTTGTTCTTCTTCGCGTTCCTCCTCCTCTTGTGGGGCTTCAGAGGCCTCGTCGTCCTGTGTTTCCTCGTACGCCTCCTCCTGCTTCCGCAATCCTTCGTGGTGATCCGATGTTTCTTCTTCGTGTGCAGCGGATGTGGCGCCATTCCCTTCTTCATCGTCTTCGGGGTGACCAGCGGATGTCGGGACGAGCGGTGGTTCAGAGTAAAGGGGATTCTCCCGAAGTCGGCTCAGTAGGGAGTTCACTGAGGCGAAACAGGATTCCACCTGAGCCCATCGAGCGGGGAAGTCATCGTCGGCGTCCCCTTCCACAGCACCATGATTTGATGCTGCTGTATTTCCTTCCCACGCATCCCCTGGATGGGCTTCATGCAGCGAAGCGTCTTCCTTGTCCTTGTCTGGCGGCCCCGCTGCGTCTCTCAGATCGCCCTCTTTGTCGTCCGTTACGGAGTCGCTCTCCGCACTCTCCTCGAATCCTTCGTCCAAGAGGCTCGGCCGCGTCTCGACAGACTCCAGCTCCCACGCCTCTAGCGCGGGATCGTCGTCGTCGTCCTCCTCCTCCGCATTCGACTCATCTTCTCCCGCTGTAGAGAGGTGCGACGACTGTGCCTTCCGTTTCCAATAGCGCTGCAGTGCAGCACGGCGGTCACGGTAGATTTCAGAGAACCACGGGAATTCGGAGGCGTCTTCCAAGGGGTACGACGCGAGCTCCGCGGTGTAGGGAGGACAGTACGGCTCCAATAGCGCCATCCAATCAATGGGGTAGTGTTCGTCTCGGAGCTTCTCCGCTTCTGTTTTCGGGGTGCGCTGACTCCATTCTGGGTGCGTGTTCCACGGGCGAAAGCCAAACAGCTCCGGGAAGGTCGGAAGAAACAAATTGGGCTGGGCGCCCGTCCACTGCTCCGTCAACTCGGGGGTGATGAGGGAATCAAAGTGGGTACTCGATTGTGTTAAGCGAAGGACACAGCTTTCTTCGTCCCTTCGTACCATGGAGCTGCTCGAGGAGGGATCCGCCAGCTGGCGGCGGGGCAAAGAAGAAAAGACTTGGAGGGCGACTTCTGGGACGGCCCTTCGATTCTCCAGATAATTGGATAAGCCCAGCTCTTCTAAAAACAGTTCACAGTGAGGCTCTTCCATCACTAATAGCTTGGCGAGTGTGGAGAGCGGCACCGCGTCGGTGAGCCGCAGCTTCCCGTAGAGGGTGTAATTAGGCAGTAAGAGATCCAAAACAACACGAAATCTCGCATAGGTGAAGGACTGAAATACCACCGCTTTTTGTAACGGAGTTAGGTGAAGATGCCCTGAGGCGTGGTGCCCGCCTGCTCTACCGTCTTCTGTAGATCCCTTTATCGTGTCCTCCTCCGCCTCCTCCTCGTCCAGGTGTTGCTGCGCTGATGGCTGATCTTCGTCGAACAAGGGAACTCCAGCATGACAGAGAGCCAGAAAACCAATGTAGTCGTGCGCTGCCCAGGCGTGTAAGAGACGCAAAGCAGCGCGTACAGGTTTGGTGCGCACTAATTGGGGATGATACTCTAATTCACGGTACACCAAAGCGAGTTCCACGCTTTCGCTTGGCTTTTCGGGCTGATAGAATTTACTGCTGTTCTGAAGTATCACTTCAGACATGGAACAAAACGTGGTGTTGTTCTCAATTTTCTTGTCTTGCTTTAGACCCAGTTTCAGCAGTAAGATGGAAAGCATCTCCGCGTGTCGATGCCGAGATTTCTGCGTACGGTACCACCCCGTCAATTCAGAGAAACACTGCGAGATGGAATCCAGGAAGTTCTTTTTGGACTCCAAATAGCTGCGACAGCCGGATGGGGTGCGACACCACGCGGCACTGCCAAAGTACAACGCCGCCACCATAAACTCTAGCCACCGGAAACGGCGCTGGTTTTCGCGGAAGAGCGGCGCTTCTGGGAGCAGCCGGTGGTTGTGTCCGTCTTCAAAGGCAGTGCTCTCGCCCTTCGCGGCGTCGCGAGTGAAGGGAGGGGGAGCGCCCTCGTCGTCGTCACTCTCGGAGGCGCTGCCGCCTTCACGACTGAGGGCGTTCGCTGCGGAATTCGTCACCTCACTGGCGGCATCAGAGAACACAGCTTCTTCTTCGTCGTCGTTTCGGTCTTCCATCTCGGCATCTTCGTCGATGTCCAAATCGTCGTCTTCCTCGTCTTGTGCCTCCTCCACCTCCTCGTCGTGGTCATTCCTTTCCGTTGGGTCTGGATCTCGATGATATCCGTGGCGGTGAGGCTCTGCAGGACGACTCGACGTCCTGTGTTTGGAGGAGGAGACGGTTTTGTTTGTGCTTCCGTGCGGACTACGGCGAAGGTAATGGTTTGCCGACGGAAGCTGTGGCACCCAGGCCCGACGGATACCTCGAAAGCGATTCCAGAGATAAAACCACACCTCCTCCGGCTTTTCCCATAACAAGGAAGTGGCGTATGGGGTACTCCAGTGCCCTTCAAGGAGACCGGGGTGGTCCTGAAACGTCGGACTGATCTGATTTTGACGCTTTGCACTTCGAAGAAAGTGCTGCACAAGGAAATGCATCGATTTCTCCAGCGCTAAGACGGTCCGAATGTCGTCTGGGGACTCGATGATCCCAGCGGCAGAGCGTTTAAATGGAGCGACTGCCATTCGAACGCCACCGGGAAACACTTCCAAATGACCTCCCTCGCCGGCACCTGCACCGCCTTCCGTGTGATCCGACATACGCTGTTGACGGCCTCGCAGCAGCGGACCTCGCTTCAAGAGCGACCCCACGAGCTCATGACAGGCACTGCGCACAGCAGGTTCTGCGGAGGCGATGGCTTGAAAGACATTGGTGCGTAAAGCCTCGTCCAGTGAAGGTGTGGAGAGGAAGGCACCTGCGCCATGCTGGCGGGGTGGAGGGGTGTTGCTCGCCGTCCATGTGGGCACATCACTCGGCGTCGGAGCAGCTGAATTCGACCGAAAAGCTGAGGAGGTCACCTTTGGAAAAGGGCTTCTAGGATTCGGAGTGTTCATCCATGGGCTGTGCGACGTCGCAGCAGGGGGCGTGGAAGGGGGGCGGCTCAACGCGTTGGCACCAGGCAGCGTCGTCGCCGCCTGGAAAGCGGTGGCTCGTGGAGGATTGGCGGGTGTAGCACTGGGGAAGGAGGTGAGGGGCTCTGGAAGGGAGAAACGCGCCGTCGCCACGGTGGGCGACTGAGCGCTCCTCGAAAGCGAAGAGGCGGCGTGAAAGGCGGAGGTGACGGCGATCGAACTCGTGACTTTGGGTTCTACGGTGGGCCGAAGCAGTGGAGCTGTAGGCGATGGTGTTGACGAGAAGGATGGTGCAGCAGTGCCGGACGGTGAGGGATCCGGGAAGCGAAAACTCATCCAACCCGACGAAGGACGTGCGTTCGGGTCACGAGACGATCCATCGTTCGCTACCGCCGCCGAAGGACTCGATGATGGGGCAGAGAAGACCGCTTGGGATCCCATGCGAGGACTAGTACTAGTGGAAGGCGCACCACTAATGACGTTGTTGACATTGATCGAGTTGGGGTTCGTAGAGAAGCCAGTGGAGGTGGATGCGGAGAAAGAATGCGGGGCCTTATTCTGTGGCAGTGATGTCCCGTAAAGGCCGGATGTGATGGTGCTCGGAAAGAGAGCGCTGGACTGCGAAGCGCTGCCCAAGACGGGAGTAGAAGCAGCCGGCGTTAGTACACCGGCGCCGGCAGAAAACACTGCACTACGTCGCGTGTTATTATTATTATTATTATTGTTCGTGGTGCTTCCAAAGACACTGATAGATCCCAATAACGAGGTGGACTCGTGTGTGTCTGCAATCCCTCGCGGACTTCCATGAAGTTCGTCATCGGCTTCGGCTCCGCTACTGGGGCCTTGACCTCGACCCGCTCCACCTCGACCGCCTCGAAACATTCGCGAACCCCCTCCTCGAAAAGACCGTTCTGGTTGTGGCTGTGAACTACCACTTCCACCGCCTCGTGTGTTTCGAGCACCTCTAAACTGGTCGTGGGAGTTATGGGGGCTGGAACGCGGACTATCGATGGCGGCGCCACGACCACCACCGCCTCGCCAACCGCCTCGACCGCCCCGATGCTCCTTTACGCTCCCACGAGTGTGAGAGCCGGGTGATTTCGTTTCAGCAGCACCACCTCTGCTACGACTATGGTTCGTGGCCGCCGTACTGGTGTAGGAGGTCATCGAAGAGCCTCCTGGAACACCACCTCCGCCACTGTTGCCAAACCGGAAAGTGGATGGCGAGGAGGCGAAGGGGAGCACAGGCCGGTGCGAAGGAGCACTCATTGCTAAAAATATGTAAATGCCCTGCGATTATATTTCAAACTTTTATTTTCTTTTTTAAAAATCACACGGCAGTTTGTCTCACTTACGCACGTCAGAATTGAAAATAAAATAATAGTAAATGCTTGTGTCCTGTAACAAAAAAGGCTTCTTTCCAGAAATTCAACAAATAAATAAACACGGTTGGTGAGCTTGCACAGCAACGCAGTGAATATTGTGGTCTGTCTTTCAATAGAGAAGAGCTGCATGCCAGAAGTATACACCAGATGACACACAAAACATGCAATAAATAAGAAGAGAGAGAGAGAAGTTAATAGGAGAAGCAACCAGTATTTCAACCAACAAGTATTTCTACCCATAATATTGATGTACAACTCAGACCACGCCGTCTCCGCACGCTAAAAAGAGCTCAAGTTTAATCCGCTTCCCATAAATGTAAATTTTTAGCGTTTCTTCTTGTTCTCTTGGGAACACTCTAGTGTGTGTGTAAGTGATAAAGTGAAGTGCTGTATTGATACAAAAAAAATAAAATAAGAATAAGAAAAAAAGAGGATGTCTCCCACACTCTAGTACACGTACTCCAGTGCTCTTGTATTCTGCCCCATGTGGTGCACTGCACTTTTCCTGTTGTTGTTCTTTCCTCTTTGAGGTTGCACCAATAGACGTTTTCTTCTGTGGAGTTTTGTCGAGAACAACTACCACAACCACCACCACCACAAAGATCTCGGAATAGAGAGAAAGGGAAAAAAAAAAAATAGATGTGCGGAGTTCACTGCGAACCACGTTTCGTTTAGTTTTCAACCCTTCTGCCGTGACCTCCCCTTTTGCATGGGCTTCTGATGCGGATTCCACGCCCACCGCAACACGTGCCGCACACTCGCCTCCCAGAGCTGTGACACGTACCGCTCTTGTCGTTCCTTCTGTTGCTGGGCATGGCCGAACCGGCTCTGCCGAGAGGGCGTGTAACCCCCCTGGCGAGTCATCGATCCTCTACCTGGAGGAGTTCCTGCACCGTGTTGGTGGAAGGGACTTTTCTGCTTAGATTCCCTTCGCTCTCTTTCCGGTGTATCCACGTGCGATGTCGCACTCTCTGCACCGCTTTCCACTGCCTCGTCCTCCTCGTCAAAGGCACTGGACGAGACTTCAGTGCTACAAATGGGCTCATCGTCTTCATCGTCGTCGTCGTGTGTTCTTCTACGGGAGGAATTTCCAAACACTGAAGAGCCCATGACGGAGTCTTGATGCGGCCGTAGCGAGGATGTAGAGTTCGTCGCACTCGTCTGCATCATTGGGTGCTTTTTTCCTTCGCAGTCTGTGCGTAGAAAGGCGGGTAGCGAAGGGAACGGGCTCGTGGAACGATGACGAGGGTCAATTGGGCGACCAGCAGCATCAGCAGTACTGTGTTGTCTTCCCTCTCTTGCGAGACGATCATGCAGATTCCTTGAACGCCACCGGAGCCGGTGCGAAGTTTGAATAGCCGCTCGCAGTGCCGTTCGTTGAGCAGCAGTCCACTCAAACCGTCGCAGATGCCCACACACGCGGTCCATCCACTCCGTACGAGAAGGGCCAGAAGAGATGTGAGCGGGTGACGCTAACGATGACACTGCACCATCGCGTGCGGTGCCGCACGATGCGAGACCGAAGGACCGGGGGTGAGAGACCGATGACGGTGCAGCGGCTCTGGAATCTGATGAGGCCAAAGCGTTTCCGGGAAGCTGAGGTGGAAATTGAGGGGATGCACAACGTGGATGGGTGTGTGTGGACTCGACAAGAGGATTCACCGGTGCATTACGAGAGACGTCCCACACCACACCCGTATCACCACAAAGGGGAGGGACGGGTGAGGGACGTGCGACGTCAATGCCCGACTGCGCCACCGCACTCACGAGGTCGGACCAGCCCCCTTCTAAACCCAGCAAGGAGCGCACCACCTCATCGCACTCAAGTTGTACTGCGGCGGAGGTGTTCCATTCAGGGCCAATGACCGCTGTGGCGCTCAACGGTGAAGGAGTAGCGGGGACGGCTGAGGGGGGAGCCCGTCCAGGACAGGTAGTGGAAGAAGTGGTTGGGATGGAATGCCCAGGTATCGCCTGCGACCCCGCAGCAGGGTGGTGCTCGGGTGAAGACTTGCCTTCGCCTCCTCCTCTTTCATCTAGTGGATATCCCGCAGCGTTAGCCATTCCAGGACCAAGAAGCGTTTTACCAGTACGAAACATGGCTCCCGTAATGTTTGATGAGGAGGAAGGTGGATCGATGCTGCCGTCCGTTCCCTCTCGGCGACTGCTCCGGGAGCCCTGTTGTGCGTGTGTCTGAAGGAGCTGAACGTACTCAAGAATACGAAGGATCTGCCTGGGAACCCCGTCCAGGACTTCCATCCACATCCTCTCTGTTTCTAGCTGACGTTGATGGTCACGCTGTGGCTGCTGCTGTTGTCTGGGCGGTGCGGAGCATTGCTCGTGCACTCTTTCTTGGTGCGCCACCCTCTCTTCTTCCAAATGTCTCGAAAGCTCGTTCGCCTTCCGCTGCCACCTCTTACAACGCTCTTGCGCGTGCCGAACCCGATGTTGTGTGTCTTCGTGCCGCTGACGAAGTCTCCCGCACTCCTGCCCGAGTTGTTTCACCATCAAGTGAAGTCGTGAGAGCAAGGGGGCGAAGCGAACCCCTCCCGCGCAAGAAGAGAAATGAGTGCTCGCAGGGTTGAGCTGGTCTCCCAACAGCTGTGCCAGGGAGGACTGGAAGAAGGGGGCGGTTGAAGTCTTCTGCTGTCTGTCACTTTCTCCATCGGCCAGTGAATGTGGTGCGGATGTCGACCGGAAGGCATTGCTAGATGTGGATGGCTGATCGGTGCGAGAATGACCGTGAAGTCCGTGCGGAGGACGATGAGGCGAATGAGCTTTTCTAGCATGTGAACGAGATTCGAGTTTGTGTTCGTTGGTCGACGCGTCATTCTTTTCGCCGTAGCGTAGGGCTGGAACTCTATTCGGTGTGAGGTCTTGCTCGGCTGCGGAGGAGTCGAAGAGCCGCTGTGCTCCTTCCTCATTGGAATGGAGTGACGTTTCCCCTGTCCAGTTCTCCGACATCGTTTCGGTGTGAGAAGAACGCGAGGAAGAAGAGCGGTGGCTGCGAAAGAGCTGCTGCGACGGGTCCCCATCGGATGCCCTCTGCCATTCCCTACGGTGTAGGGTAGACGACCTTGGTGCTCTGGAGGTGGCGGAGAGCGCTGCTCCTCGACCGAGGCAACTCTTCACGCCGGCCCTTTGCGGCTTCACTGCCCGAGAGAGCGACGCCAATGCTGGCTGTCTCACCTTTAGCAGCATTCTGTGCTGTGCGAGTGGGGTGCGATGGCGAGACGATTTGCTTCCAGAAGCCACAGCTACACCGCGCGCTGCAGACGATAACACCGATTGAGAGGGCGTAAAGGGTTTTACGACAGACCACATCGCGGATTGCAGAAGACAAAGCTGGTGAGCCACTTCCCTGGCTCGGGATTGGTGCGCGGCAAGTTTTTTCTCCACTTTCTTTTGGGATTGAAACGCTTCTAACTGCGCGGAGAAGGCTTCCCTGGACCGCTGCTTCTCTCTCAAGACGTCTTCCTGAACGTCCTCGCACTGTCGCCGCTGGACCTCCCCCATTTCGCGCAGGACTTCCATCGTCGATCGGAGATCCACATTTGTGGCCGCCTCCTTTTCCAACTCACGCGTCAGCTCCTGTACCTGTGCGTGAAACCGCTTCAACACCTCGGCGGCCCAGGCGTGCTGCTCGAAGATGTCCTCCGCCGCCTTCGCTGCCTTTTCCCGCGCGTGTAGCTGCAGCATCTCATTCAGCTGCGTCAAGCGAAGGACTTTGGCCTCTGCTTTCCGTCGTTTCGCCTCTGCAGCGGCAACGATCTTGTTCATTTCTTCCGAGTTTTGAACGTAAAACTCAACTTGGGAGAGCACACTCTGGTGCTGTGCCTCTTCCTCCTTCAGTAAGGCCTCAAAGCGCTCTACTGCAGCGTCCTTGAGTTGCTGAATCTCCTGATTCTTCTGTGTGAGGGCGTGCTGAAGCGAGTGAATGGTCTCTGTCGAGGTCTGCAATGCACTACAGGCGGCCTCGAGCTCGCGCTCTAATCCCAATCGAGCAGCCTGTCGCTCCTTTTCGCGGATGCGCAAGGTGGCCGAGGTCGCCTGCTCCTTCTGCACCTGCTCGTACAGGGCTATTTTCTCAGCCTTCTCGACCATCCGCGCCTCCTCCAACAATTCCGCCTCCCTCTGTCGCAGCTCCTGCACAGCTCGTAGCTGCTGGTCCAACTGAACACACTTCTCTTGTGCGTGGAGTAGTTGTTGTTGAAGGGTCTGCTCCGCGTTCGCGCGCTTCTGACGCGCTACGTGTACCTCCTCGACGTCTTCCGAGAGCTGCGTAACCTCCTGCTGTAAGGCGTTCCACTCCTGGACATGGCGTCCTTCCCTCGCCGACCACTGTGTCTTTTCCTCTAAAAACAGTCGCTCCTGCTCCTTCTTCTCGCGCCGCAACTGCTGGATTTCAATGGCTTGCAGCGCAACGGTATTCTCTGCCGTGCGCAGCTCTCGCACCACGCTCTCCCATTTGAGCAGCTCATTGTTCATTTCCTGCTGCAGTATTTCAATCACGCCTTCACGATGTTGTGCTTCGCTTTGCGCTGCTTCGAGACGCTGACGCAGGCGTTGGATTTGTCGCTCCTGTGAGGCGATGCGCTCCACGTGACTCTCCATCTCTGTGCGAAGTAAGTACACCAAGTTCGGATCTGTAGCGTTGGTCGTCTCTTGTGCGGTTGTTGGCGGACGACGAGGTGAGGTCGTCGTACGCTGCGTTCTTCCCTTCCCTTTCAGAGGATCGTTGTGGTGTTTCGCTTCGTTCGGTGAAGAGGGCAGAAGCGAATGTCCATCTCCAAATGGGGTAGCGGGACTGGCTTTACTGCACTTGTCCATTTCGTCCAGCGCCTCACGTTGTTGGTGCTGGAGCTGTAGTATGGCCACCTGGTAGCGTTCTGCCTCGGCGTGGCTCTCCAGCAACTCCTGCGTCAAGTCCTGAATGAGCTGCTCCTTTTGTTGAAGAACAATATACAGAGAATTTGGAGTCGCAGAGGATTTATTGGGAGCTGTATGGTCCCACGCTGCCGATGCGTGAGCGGGATGCTGGTCTGGTGCTCGATCCGATAACCCTCGATGCAGAGACTTGCTGATTGCCGGTTTCTCCTGTGGCGCGGAGCTTGTCGGAGAGAGGGGTTGATGACGACGACGACGTGGGCTCCTGGTGCTGCTTCTCTTATTTTCATGGGTCGTGTCGACATGCGAGGCTGTGGATGAAGAAGGAGTGTAGAGGCTCTCCTCCATTTGCATGGACAGTGTGGAGTCGTCAGAGACGATCGCTGGCGCTGCTGCGGTTGCAATGGCGTAGGGCGGTACTTCTGAGTGGGTAGGAACCAGCGGCACAGGGGAACCGCTTGCAGAAGAGAAGGAAGACGACTCGTTGTGAGAATATGTAAAGCGAGTGGGAGGATCACTGACATTGCTACTGGTGGTATAGCTATTACTTGGACCTGTGAGATGTTGCGAGTGACGTGCTTGACCGCCTCCTTGCGGATGAGGGTAAGAGTAGGACGCAGAAGTGCTGGTGGCGGTAGTCTTGCTGTTTAGCTGAAGAGACGAAGAAGAACCAGTGATAACGGCGTTGCTTGTCGGAAGTGCCGCTTCTCGATCTTCTCCTCTCACTTCTACGCGCTGCGGTTTCGAACGCAACACTTTTTCAGACTTTTGATCGTGTAGACCATCGTGTTCTTCGGATTCGCTCCACTCTGGTTCACCTTGAGGGATTGCCGCGTTGTTGTGCCGCTGCTGCTCCATGAGCGCACTGAAGGAGGAGTCGAAGCCTTCCGACGGCGGTGTGATTCTTCCATGACTCGAGTGAGACTTCGTTACCGACGTCGAATGCGTCGATTGACTTCGGGAAGTGGTCGAGGAGGCCGTCTCCCCCACCCGCTCCTCCATCTTCTGCCCTTCACTCCTCCTCTTCGTTGCATTGGATCGTGCTAGACCACGTCTCGTCTGAACCGCAGCTGCCTCCTTCATTGCGGGTGCCGCAGCACCTTTAGGATTCTCCGTGGAGTATAGAGAGCGAGGACTGCGTGGCCGCACCAACGCAATTCGAGGGGAGGGATCCCTGCCCTCTACACCGCCGAAAGAGAGTCGTGTGGGGTGGTGGTGGCCGCTGTTGCTCTTGTGCGCCAAAGCCGTATCGGGTGACAGACAGGAGGAGGTGTCCATACTACTGCTGATGTAAAATTTCGGCGGGGTTCGCGTCGGTGTGGTGTCCACCGTGTCGTTCGTGGTGGAGAGCGTCTGCGGAGAGAGCGTCGTGGTGCCGTAAGATGAAGAAGCGAAGGAGACGGAGGGCGGAGGTGGTGGCAGCGCCATGTAGGCTGGTGCGTCGTGATCCGCAAGAGGATTTGCTCTGCTGATGCTGCTAGCTGTCTTGGGGTTTAAAGAGGGACTAAGGGGCGGCTGTGATGTGGGTAGTCCTTTGTTTTGCACCAAGTCCATTTGTACTTTTTCTGTTGCTGTCTTTTGACGCGAATGATGACGAGGACCTTCGCCGTGTGTACTATTATTCGACTGTTGTGGTGGCTGATGCGTCGTCGCGAGACGTGTTTTCTTGAACCGTCCGCGTATCGTGGTAGTCGAAGTGTGACTTTCCTGAATTAAGAGTTCCGCCACTCCCAGTTGTTGAGATGATGCATGGAGTTCGTGCTGCACATCCACGAGGTCAGCTGCGGCGGTGGGGATCGAGTTGGAAGGACCTGCCCGATGCAACGAGGTGGGGTTGCCGCTGTTGAGATGCTGAAGCTCCGTGCTCATCGCGTCGACTTCGAGCGAACGACCGTGACGTGGCAGAGGGGCCTTGAGTGAAGGGGGGGGGGGTCGGATGCTTTCTGATCCGAGGAGGATATCACACTACTGCTACTGCTCTCTCTCTCTCTCTCTCTCTCTTTCTATAAAAGCTACTTTCCTAATGCCTACAGAAAAATTGGATCGCACTTCGTCCCACTTCACCACTTCGCAACGCAACGACGAAAAAATAAATTGAAATCAATGTGTGCCGCGCCAGGACAAGCAGCTCTAGTGTACGGTCGACTGCTGCAATGAGAAGTACCTTAAAAGACGTGGTGAATCCTATCCTCCTCACCTATCCGATATTCTTGATGGCACAGACAGTCGGAGAGAAAGGTAAATTAAGATTGATGAGGAGAAAACAGAATAATAATTACAGGATAACTGTTGAGAAATGAAAAGGAAGCTGTAAAGACGCCTTTTACACGAGTCAAGTGTCAATGCATATAAATTTGGGTTGGATATTTGATTTAGTCTAATCACAAAAAACAAACAAACGGAAGCGCAAGAAGGAGCGGTTCAAGTCAAGTGTGTTTTATCCTGCTTTTTCGTCCATAACCTGCCATCGAACTCTCGTTATTTCTCCCCCTCTCTCTCTCTTTCAATACCTTTTTTTCGTTGCGTCCCCTCAGAGCTATAGTTGGTACCCTTCTCTGAGTCTCTCTGTGAACACCCTCCACAACCAATGACAAGCAGCGCGCACACACAGGCACCCTTTTTGTGTGTGTGTGTGTGTGTGGTGTAATAACATTCAAGGAAACAATACGCACGAAAAAAAAAAAAAAGACACAACAATGTTCACCACCTCACTTGTGGTTCCAATATTGGTTTCTGAATTTCAGTTTTTGAGGTTCCTCCCTTCCGTACGTAACGTGAGCTAACGTGTGGTATAAAATCAGCGTCTAAAAAAAGAAGGATAAAAAAGAAAAAGGAATAATATAGATCTATTGACTTCTCTTCTTTGTATTTTACATCGCATGTCCCCCTCTCCATTTATTTTTTAAATAATAATAATACAAAAATATATATATATATAGACGTCGTGCATGTTCCACGGAGTTTTTTTTTCTCCCTTCTCACTTCTGCGTTGAGGAAGGGGTCGGATGCCCCGAGACGCGGATCAGAGGAGAGCGCTGCGGTTCCGAGAGTTGAGACTGCGTTGCGGTGCGGTCCCCGTCCTCCTCCTCCACGCTCTCCGCGGTGTCGGCGTGACGTTCACGTCCATCACTGTTCGTCGGTGTCATGGCCCCATCGCTGGTGGGAGGATCGAGCGATACACCACTGGAGCCACCCTCCATCAGCAGCGTCTTACGCTGTTCTTCCACCGTGCCTTCCCGCATGCCCAACAGCTGCTCTTCCGTTTCGCAGCCTAACTTCATCCCAAGAATACGGAAGCGAGACATGTCCTCAATCTTCACGCAGATGGAATTCTCAAACCAGACCATTTCTTCGTCCCACAAGCGATACGTGCCGCGTCCTTCGGGGTAGTCGTCTCGCCACTCGCCGTGGTAATACCCGCATTCCCGAATCTTCGCGGTGCCCACACCGTGTTTCTTATCGTTCTTCCAGTCGCCGTTGTAGTACACGAAACACCCGTTGTACTCCCCACGTCCATGACGCTTCCCGTGCTGGAACTCGCCCATGTACGTGATGCGGCGCTCCGCGGTGGAGAAGCTCCCCAAGCCGTGAAACTTCCCATTCATCCACTCACCGTCGTACCGACTGCCATCCGAGAAGAGACACACGCCTCGGCCTTTTACCGTACCGTAGCCCCAATCCCCTTCGTATTGAAACGCGCTGCTGTTGTACGTGCCGTAGCCATGAGGGAGTCCAAAGCGCCACTCCCCCGTGTACACGTCACCGTTGAAGTAGTAACGCGTGCCTTTGCCATGCTCGTAGCCACCGCGCCAGCCTCCCTCGTATTTGGTTCCGCTTGGACTTATATACGTGCCGACGCCTTCGTACACGCCCATCACCCACTCGCCTTTATAGACATGCCCATCGTGGTACACGTACTCGCCGTACCCGTGAATGTGGTTGTCGTGGAATTCCCCAGAGTAGAGCCCTTCCGGCTCCAGCAGCTCCCCTCTGCCCTGACGCTTATTCTCTAACCAGCTGCCGGTGTAGAAGGTGTTGTAGGTGCTGCTGTGGTGCATTCCAGGTCCATTGCGCTGGCCCAGAAACCACTGACCCTCATACATATCCTTGCTGCTCGCTCGGCGTAGAATACCTTTCCCGTGCATTCGAGCGTTTTTCCACGTGCCTTCGTAAACGTCTTGGTTTTGAAACACAAAGGCTTGATAGCCGATAGGGGAGAGGGAGGTCTGCCGCTCCCGCACCGCCACGACGACCTCCTCGAGCATTTCCGCCGTGCGCTGAATGCCTTCCGCGTCTTGAGCGTTGAGTGCCTCACGTCTGGCCTGCTGCTGGCGAAGACTCTGCAGGCGAAGCAGCTTCTCTTGGTGATCGGAGGCGGCCTCTCCGACACGAAGCCGAAACGCGCTCCAGTTCAGTCGTTGCGTCTCCAGGGACTCCATCAGAATCGGTACCGCAGCGGTGGGGCGATGGAAGAAGGTGGACAGCCCCGTTCGGTTCGCATTGCGCAGATAACCCGAGACCAGCGCCGACGTTGTTTTTCCCTGCGGTTGTGGTGATGGTGTTGTGATGGTGTTGGCTGGAGAGACGGAGAAGTCGTGCGGTGTGCCGACAAAACTGTCGGGACGGCCGACCCCACGTCGACCGGCTGTCGTTGTCAAATTCTTCGTCAGACTGTTGTGTAGCGTATGAGGTGTGCTGCTAGAGTTGGTGGGGTTGCTGTTTGTGGCGTTGTTATTATTATTATTGGTTGTGGCAGTCGCTGGAGCGGTGGAGGCGAGGAGGGGCGCCAGAGCGATTCGGTGGACACCACTCCCTCCTCCTGCATGCGTCGCGAGCGAGAGCAATGTACTCTGCTGGTCGGTGTTCGTGCTCGTGTTAAGGAAAAAACTGCGGCTTTCCATCGAAGGCGATTGGTTCATCATTCGTGTTACTCGTTTTCTCGCTGGTGTGTGTGCGGTGTCGCAATAAATGTGGAAAACTGATCTAAAAAGAAAGAGAGTTTTTACAGCTCTTTATATATATCATCCAAAATAGTACTGCAATACCCCTCAATAATGTAATGTATTGATGTGGAATGTTTCGCAGAGTGAAAAATAAAACGTTACAAGAGAAGACCTCTTGCTCCACGAATAATAAACACTGACTAGCACACTACTTCAGCTGGATGACCCAAAACTAATTGCGACGGGAAAAAACGAAGGAGAAGAAAAAAAATAAGAATAATTAGAAAAAGCGAAATGAAGAAGCACATAAACATTTTCACCAGCCAATCGGTAGACACACTTAAAGAATTTTCGAGCGATAATAATAATAGTATTGTTGTTATTTCATTGCAACGATGACAAAAGCAAAATAGCCCAACTACTTTATCTTCTTTTCGTTTGGAAAGCTAATCTTGAAACACCTACACGTCATCGGTATCTAAACTCCACTGCAGAAGAAAGCACTGCCGATCGACGGCGTTTCAATATGCCCAATCCAGATGGGAGACCTGCTCATCCGAGTCCCACTTCTTTGGCCACAGTGCTGGAGCAGAAGGGAAGGAGTCGGTCGGTGTGCCAGGGTGTGGAGGAGGACCCTTCAGTAGCGGCAGCGGCCCCTTGGCTGGGAGGGAGTACCTCTTCAGAGTGGTGAATGCGACCACGTATCGACCAGTCCATCGGATCTTCTGGATGCCGCACCCGGCGTGGCTGTGGGGCGCAGGAGCCGAAGGAGGGACCGCCAATCGTTCGAGCATACGTTGCCATGCCGAAGCGACAAGGGGGGCCGTGGCATCAGCGAAGTGCGGCACATCTCGAACCGCATCCCAAAAGAGTAACAGTTTTTGAGACCAGGCAGAGCAGCCATACCAAGGATTGCCTTGCCAAACGTGTCCTTCTGCTCCCAATACACGGTGGCTGATCCATTGTCACTGGTGACATCGGACACTCGTCGACCTCTGTCGTGGTCAGCAGTCATCCTTCACTGCATCGGGCGTGTGGCGATGCAGAGGACAAGTGCGTCTAACATCGCTCCAGACACGTTGGAGGGGTTAAGTGCCACAAATAATGAAGTGGCACAAGTGTAGTGCAGCGCTCTCTGTTTGTTGCTCTCCTACCACGAAGCATCAGGTGCAGCGAGCGGGGGTGTTTCCCAGCAGTGTGGAGACACTTAACTCCATCGCCGCGACGAACCAGCGAAAATGAGGGGACGCGTGGCGAGTAGTGCTGTTGTCTGCTGCTGTGGTGCGGGGGACTACCCACCTGGTTACTCTGGCATCCTGCACGAGAGAGTGAGCGGCACTTGTAGCTTCCTTCACTCATTGAAATTTAAGTAGCGTTGCTTTTTTTTTTTGTTTTCCTTCTTCTGCTGGGATTTTTGTTGTTGTGCAGAGTCCAGTGATGCCTTCTGAAGTTCTCACTTGAAAACAACAAATGAAATAGAAATGAATTTGATCGAGTGCTGTGAAGCAAAACCACTACTTTGCCCATAAGAAAGCGAACCGAGCAATAAATAAATAATAATGGATCTATTGTGTATTAGACATCAGCTCTCCTCCTTCTGTATTATCTCTCTTATCCCGATAACAGGAAAATCACTGCGAAATGGAGCTCACCAATGAGCAGGATCAAACTCGAGACATAAAGACTAATTATTTTTTCTGTGCGCCATGAAAAAGAAGACTCACAAAAAAAAGAAAAAAAAAAGAAGAGACAACAACAGCTTCGAATTGAGGAAATTCAACAGCAACAGCAACAGCAACAAATAAAATACGCGAGAAAAAGTTTTCATATTTTTTTAAAAGATAAAAAGAGAAAATAAATGAACCAGAATGAGAACACGCATATGGCTTCACAACACGGATGGGGGGGTACGAGTGATGTGATGTCGGATGTATGTGGGTTCGCTAAAATAATAATAAAAATATATAAAATAATATAAAATAAACTAAAAAGTGTACTGGCTTATCAACTCTCACACTTTAGAGGGGGATGCACACACACACACAGTGTCACTACTTCATCTATTTTGCTATCTGAACCTTCTCTGGTGATTGTCTTGTATCTTCTATTTATTAAGTCCAACTCCGAGAGGGTACATTAGCTTATTTATCAGAGAATTAACCGAATACAGAGACGAGTAAGACTGATTTGAGAAGGTAAAAGAAAAGAAGAATCAATCAAACAAACAATATTCTTGGGTTTCCATTCATATATACATATATATATTAGTAGAAAGTAGATAATAATAAAAAACATGAGGAGTACCGTAACGCCGAGCAGAAAAAAAAAAAAAAAGAAGAAACAACAACAACTGCAGCAGGTACGGTGCGCCTCTCGACAATACTATATTGATGAATATGATTTTTCCCTCTTCCGTTTAATGTGCGGAAATAAACCCATCAAAGAATCCATAAAACAGCAAAAAAAAAACAAAAACAAAAAAACCAATATCTTTCCGATCTCTCCGATCGACACAATAATCTGCATCTCTCCGTTTCCCTCACTTTCTTTTCATTATTTATTTATTTATTTATTATTTATTTACTTATTTGCATGTTATTGGTGGTTACAATACGATCGAAGACACGTAGACGTGCCGCCGAGTTTCGATGCTGTTGAACGAGCAGCTCGCGGCCGTGGTGTAGCTACCCATATCCGGCACCAGCATCCAGTCTCCCACCCTCATTTCAGGGAAAGGCTGCTGCTTCAAAATGCAGTCCAGCGAATCGCAGGTCGGACCAAAGATGGAGCTGATGTGGCAGCGGCGCTGCTGCGGTGTGTGGTTACTCTCCTTCGCTTGTGCTGGTAGAGGCTCCTGCTCATTGAGAAGGAGTAGGTGCGGGTGCGCGTGATCGTAGAAGATGCAGTTAAAGCTGTTGTATAATCCATCATTGACATAGTATTGGTACTCGTGCGTCTCGGCCTTGTGATCCGCAGACGACGACGGAGGGAGTTCGATCAATCGCCGTGCGTAGACGTGTACGAGCAGTGCGTGCGACGCCTCTGTGAAGTATCGGCCGGGCTCGCTGATGATCGTAACCCCCTTAAAGTCTCGCTCTAGCACCGGACGGATCGCTGCCGCAATAATTTCAAAGTTCGCCGCGGGAAGTGTCTCCTTCGGCTTACTCGGGCTGTCGAGTGTGTAGATACCGGGCGCGGCGCCAGGGTAGCCACCCCCGATGTCGAGCAGATGACAGTCGTGATGGCCGAGCTGTTTCGCCAGCGCTATCGTTTCCTTGGAATCTTGAAGGGCGGAGAGGTACGCGCTGGGGTCCCCGTTTCCACTCCCCACGTGAAAGCTGACGCCGCACACGTTCACTTTCAGCTCCGCGGCACGCTTCAGCAGGGTCGGGACCACATCCTTGCGGGCCCCAAACTTGGTGGAGAAGGCACACACCGCGGAGGAGTCGTCCGTGGCCAGTCGAAGGACCGCCTTCACGCCAGGCCAATGTGCCGCCATTTTTTCCAGCTCTTCCTCGTTATCGAAAGTGGTGTACCGCACACCCAGCCGAACCGCTGTTTGGAGGTCCTTCACCTGCTTGCACGGGTTCGCCAGAATGATGTCCCCTTCCCTGTCCTTCACGAGCCCCTTCACCAATTCTATTTCTCCTTTGGAGGCGCAGTCGAACCCCGCCCCGAGTGCGGCGAGCAGCTCCAGAAAGGGGGGAAAGGGATTGCACTTGATGGCGTAGAAGGGGCGCACCATCGGCAGTGCACGGCGCCAGCGCGCCATCTGCTCGATCACACGCCCAAAGTCAATCAGATAAAACGGATCGCCGTACGCGTTGCGCTCCTCCTCGGCTTCTTCCGCGGCGGAGGGGGCCACGGGGGTGTTGTGACACACTTCGTAGTGCTGAGTGAAGTGTGACGCCAAACGCCTCCAGTACTGCTCTCGTGTTTCGTGGGGGAGGGGTGGGTGCGGCTCTGCGGCGAGGTGGCCATGCAGCACAGTGTAGACGTCGTGCAGGCGCTGCACCGCGTCACGGGGGCCGTACACCTGCTGCTCTTCCAGAAGGAACTCGTTCACTAGGGCTTGATCGGCAGCCGGGAAAGCCACAGCATCTGTCACTGCCGCCCTGTCGTGGGGCTGGCGATGACGAAGCTGCTCGAGCCGCTGCGCCGCGCTCATCTGAAGGTCAATGGTCACTGTGGGCTCATCTTCCATCCGTGTGGGAGGAGGGATGTGCGCTGCATAATCAGAATGCTGATAGCGGTCGGCGTTGCACAACATGACGAGAGACGAATACACACACGGAACGGGAAGCGAGCGGAGTTTGTTTTTTTCCTCTTCTTCTATTTTTCTTTTTTTGGACACACAAAAGAGAGGAGTGAGACGATAAAGAAAAAGGAAATCGTAGAGAAGAATTGAGACAAAAATGAACCAGAAGAACTGCAATCCATCAATTAGCGTCTAACCGAAACAAACCACAACCACATTGAGCGGAATACCGTTTTTTTTTCAATGTAAAAGTTAAGAATGAAAACGAAGACCAATGAAATACAGTGAAAAATACTTGAGGTCCCGACAATGCTTTTCACCACACTGTTGCTTTTTTTTTTTTTTTTTTCTGAAAGAGAAAATTGTAAGACAAACGTTTAGAAAAGCTCTATTGGATCATAAGCACGGCTTTCTGACGGAGCGTGAAAGAAAGGAATTTACGAGAGCGAACAGAGGCCGACAATGACACAGGCAAGAAGAAGTACTAATTTTTTAAAAAACTAAAGTTTGTCCCACTACATAGCTTTCTTTACATGATCACTCCAGAGGCGACGTGAAAGTGTCGTTGTTCTGCTTCCCCAAGGTCTTCCCAGTCGATTTGCCACACGCGTCCGAGTAGGGTGATCCTTCCCTTCATTGCGGCGCTGTGGAAGTACGGGAGGCCCTTCACGATGGGCCACACCACAGCGACCATACTTTTTTCTGCCGCTGTGGAGATGAAATCTAAACCGTCATCGTTTAACTGACCCCAGAACACGGTATCCATGTCTGGAAGTTCACGGGGGCGCTCCAAGATACGTTGAAGTGCTTGTTGAATTTCCAGACGCGTGACGCAGACAAACGAAAAGATGGTGTGTAGAGGCGTATTACCACAGTATCCAGCGACCATGAAGTTAATGCCTCGAGGACTGCGTAAACATGCCATGGCAGCATCGAAATCCCCATCCTCGAAGAAGTCGACTAACGTTGAATTTCCAGCGTAAGCAAACGTGACGTCTGCTCCTTCGCTAACGTATTGACGAATTCGCTTCAGTGATCGTTCCATGGTTGGTTCCTTCGAAATCAAGTGTAGCTTCCACGTCGACACGTCTACTGAAATCAGCTTTGATGGATTGAACGAGAAACGCGCGCGGTCCTCGTTCAAGGCGTTCAAGTCCCACGACCAGACATGACGTTGCAACACGATACCTGCCTCGCTGCGCGCAAAGAACTCCTTCACCACCGGCCACACGAGGGAGAGCAGCTGTTTTTCGGCCGCGTCCGACATCAAGTCCCTAAAGACGCTGTTGGCGCTGTGGCTCCAGTGCACAGCGTCGAGCTCGGCAAAGGCGACAACGTGGTGCACTGCGGCGCGCAGTAACTGCACCCGTTTCTCGCTGGAGACGGAGGTGAGAATGAGAATGCGTTGAAGCGGAGTGCGGTCTTTCAAGTCCATGACGGTGAATGGAATGGGTTGTGGACTTTGAAGACAGAAAAGAATCGCCTCCACGTCTTCTTGATAGAAGAAATTCATCAAAGTCGATTTGCCATCCCCATTTTCCATCTCAAACGTGACATCCGCTCCCTCCTTCACACACGCCTCGACGGAATGTCGCTCGCGATCGCTCACCGAAAGCTGAGAGAGGAGAAACAGCTCCCCGGTTGGTCGGCTCGCCTCCACGTAATACGCAGCCTTGTCGATGGCAAAACACGCTGCATCGTCTCCCAATGCCGCCCAGTCCCACGACCACACAACTCTGGTCAGTGCAATACCATCTGTGTTATCCGCAAAGTACGGGATGTTCTTCACCACAGGCCACACCAGCGAGAGAAGCTGACGCTCTGCCACCATGGAAATGAAGTCTAGTCCCACGTTATTCTTCTGGTTCCAGTCCACAGTGTCCTCTGGATGGGTTTCGATGCGGCAGACGATGGCGCGCAACTGCTCCACCATTTTTTCTCGTCCGACACCGTAGGACACGACGTCATGCAATAGGGTGTTGTTAGTTTTCAGAGACACCACGGCGGAGAAGTCGATCGGCAGAGGACTTTGCAGACAGATCTGAAGAGCTGCCGTATTTTTCACAGATTGAGTAAGAGGGACCCCCTGAAAGGAGACGTCGGCGCCTTGCTCCACACACCGGCGGAGCTCCTCGAGGTCCAAATCCGAGGCAGAGAGATGGGATAATCGAAACAGCTCCCCAGTGACTTTACTGCATTCCAGGATGTTCTCTGGAGAAAAGGTAAAGCTGACTCGATCGTCCCCGAGCGCCTCCACATCCCACGACCAAACATCATGGGAGAGAAAGAGGGTTTCCTTTTTATGCCTCTTGTCCATAAAATAAGGGAGATGTTGAATTTCGGGCCAAAATAGCGACAGTAGCTGGTTCTCCGCGGCGATGGAGATGAAGCTGAGGCCGCCACCGTCCTGCTGGCCCCAATCCACCTCGTCATCCGCGTGGTGCTCCAAGTGCTGGACCACCGCACGCAGTATATCCCGCTTCTCGGTGACCTTCCGGGGGTTCATGGAGCACAGGAGATGCAACGGTGAACTGGAAAACCGATCCGTCGCCGTGAAAAGGATACGGCGTGGACTACGCAAACAGATCAACACCGCGTTCATCTCGTTTGCTTTTACAAAATTAAGCAACGCATTCTTTTCTTCATATAGAACACCCGAGAGTGTAACATCGGCTCCATCTCGTACACAGTTCTGAAGACGTGTCAGGGTAGTGGGGTCGGAGAATTTCGGTATCGCAACGAGCTGTGAGAGTTCATAAAATCTCCCTGTGAGTCGATCTGCCTGGATAAAGCGTGCTTTCTCGGTGTTTAAAATGGAGGCGTGATCGCCTCGCAGTGCCTCCCAGTCCCACGACCAGACTTCACCGGTGAGGTAAAAGCCCTCTTTCTCCGCTCTCGGCGCTAGGTGCAGAATGTCTGGCAGGAGTTTGGACAAGAGTTGATTCTCCGCCAATACGGAGATGACATCCATTCGGTGCCTATTTTTCTGCCTCCAATCCACGATATCCTCTATGGGATGCTGCATCAGGTGTTTGAGTGCCGCTCGCACTAAAACACACTTCTCGTCCCTACTACTCCACGCACGGGATAAAAGACTGTGCAGGAGGGAGTCGCGGGTGCGCGTGCAGGGGCGGCTGTCCGAGAAGAGTGCAATGGTTTCCGTGAAGTCCAGTGCGAACGGCGTAGAGAGGAGTGCGACCACCACCTCGGCAGGGCGGCACTGCACAGCGTAGTGCAAGAGCGGAGAGCCCGTGCCAGTGATCTCGTCCGCCATGACGTTTGCCTTCGCCGCAACACAGCGAAACACGGCTGCAACGAGAGTTTTACCCGCCTCGGCATCTGTGCACCATTGCCCATCCTGCTGCAGCAACTGCTGCAGCTCCTTGGTGGCTTCCTCATTGTACATGGTGGGTTCGTTCAGTTAGTGACATACCAAGAAGCGTTCAGAGCGACGGCGTTCTGAAAGGGAGGAGTATTAATCGTGATTGTGAAGGATTTGCGCATAGAGCTTTTCGATTTGTACAAGCTGATTCGTTTTCCTTTTGCTAAAACTCGTGCAAATACTCTGACAATATAACAGGACCTTGTTTCACTTTTATTCTGTGCTATCACATATATATATTAATAAAACAGGAGGAACAAGGAAACCGAATCGAGATGTGAGCACACCACAGAAGAATGTCCTCAACAACAAAAAAAATCTTCCAGATCTCGTACCCAAATAAGAGTTGAATAAAGGATTTATCGCTGTTGTGTGTTTGTGTGTGTGTGAATAAAAGTGAGGAATACACTTTGGGTGGGTAAGAGTCTCCTCTGCGACTAGTGCCTTCACCGCATCTGTTGTTGAATGTAACTCATCTATAAAATAATAATAATAATATATATATATATATATATATATATATATTTAAAATGGCATATTCATCATAGAGGTCCCACTCGGCAGTAGCGTCTCGGCAGTGCCTCGGAAGGACCGCAAGGCCTGAACTTCTTCAAGTGCGCGCTGCTCTCCGACTTGCTGCTCCACACGTCTTTCCCACACCTCCGCCTCCAGACGCGCCACAAAGTCCTTCGGTGGAAGTCGACTCGGCAGAATAGGCGGTAGGGTGAACCGAAAGTCTCCCGCCACGGCTGGTGTCGAGAACGACAAGGGAGAGTCCGCAGCTCCGCCCGCCTCACCCCCCGCACTGGACTCGGCGGCGATGGCAGCCATGACGTGCTCACGGAGCGCGGCTGTGCGGGAAGGCAGGGCAAATCGACAGCCCACGAGGCGCAACACCTCCACAAGGGATTGCTCCGGATAGTGCCGATCGAGAAATCCATTTAAGAGTAGAGCCACAGGCGTGGCGGTGGCTGAAGAAGGAGGGGACCCTTCTTTCGCTTCCAAACTCTTGTTCTCCTGCGTTTTGTACGCCAAGCGAAGTTTCGCCAACACGCGTTCGACGTAATCCACCAGTGGAACCATATTACGGGAGGACAAGAGAATTTCTTGCAGGACTAAGAGTAGCGTGCTGTGCACCAGCTCATCCGCGGCGTCATCGCTTGGCGCGTCTCCCGTGGTGGTGGGCAGTGCAGGCGGGGTGAGGACCGCATTCGGTGCGGAACAGGTGGAAGAGAGGAAAGCGTCATCACGGTGTGCCGCGCAGGTGGAAGAGCTAGGGTTTCTTCCTCCCTTCTCTGCACACGCTGCTCGATGCATGGAACACCAGTGCAACCCCTCGGCTCGTCCCGCCGCCGCGCAACCCGAATCCGTATCGCCAGCAGTGGCGTCGTTGGCATTGTCACTCTTCTCTTGTGCCTCCGCAGGGCGTACGTGAAGGAGTCCTGGCCAGGCGGCCCACGCCCCACTGGTCGACACATCCCCCGCGCCAGTCATGTGCTGCAACACTTCCACGACCCCACCGGTGCGGAGGCGAACGGGTACAGGGAGCTTCCACACCCCGCCGCGCTGCACTAACCGAAAGCCGAAGACCCACTCGTGAGCCGCATCCACCAATAGGGAGAGACAGCTGTAGCGCGTCGCCGCGGCGAGATAGCCAGCAAGAACAAGGACTTCCGTCGCAGCGTACTGCGGCGCGGTACAAGCGGTCGCACTCCCATTGTCCGGTACCGGTGGCTCCATCTTCGGCGATGGCATCGCACCCAAGGTTGTGTCATAGGTGGAGAGAGAGAGAGGTAACACCCACGTCCACTGCGCACACCACGCTCGAACAGAGGTGTAGTACTGGAGTAACTGCTCCGCTTCCATCCCTGCTGTCGACCCGTCTCGATGCAGCGCCACATCCTTCGGCGTTGCGCGGGAGACTCCTTCTGTGGCTTCTACAGGAAGAGTGGTGCGTGTCGCGAGGTACGGGGAGGGGAGCACGATGTCCTGCTGCATCTCGCCCGCGGCGAAGAGGTGCGCCGAGGAAGGGGAAAGACCGTCTTTTGCACCGTGGCGATCGTGAAGATGCTGGTTTCGCTGCGACTCCACACCCGATCCGGGACGACGGCGGAAGGGAAGGGTTGGGTCGTCGCCGTCAGTGAAGGAGGGCATCAACGAGTGTGTGGCCGCCACGGCACGCAGCCCCCCTGCCACGGCGAGCGGTGCGTTGCGAGTACTCGTCCACTGCAGCACGTTGAGGAAGGAATGCGGGTGCAGAAAGCACGGCGTGGCCTCTGTTATGCACCGTTGCTCCTCTTCCAGTGGAGAAGAACGACGCTCCGGTTCCTCTTTATGCGTCTTCTCCACACGTCCCGTGGAAGAAGGGAAAGACCCGAGGGGAAACAGCAGATGAGAGACACCACCGCCGCGCACCACGCTGTCATCCGCTTCTCCTGCAGTGGACGACATTCGTGGCGATGACAATTCCTGAGTGAGAGCAGTGGTTTCTGCTCGATGCCGATGT